>CM051504.1:11762967-11775099 GCA_028031935.1 Paedocypris micromegethes
AAAAAAAAAAAAAAAAAAAAACTGCTTATATTTGGTTGAATACGGTATTTGAAAACGATGATTATAAGCACCCCCGAGTTTTTGATCGTCAAAAATTTGAAAGAAAAAGGAAAAAAAAAAACAACGGTACTTATATTTGGGTAAATACAGTATTTGAAATCAGCGATTATAAGCACCACCAAGTTTTTGATCGTCAAAAATGAGAAAACAACAGTGCTTATATTTGGGTTAATAAGGTATTTGAAATCGACGATTATAAGCAAAATTTCGAAAAAAGAACGAAAAAAACGGTGCTTAAATTTGTGTAAATACGGTAATTATTATTGGTCAGAACAAAAAATGGTCAAATCAGCAACACCTTCCACTACACGAGAAAAGGCAGGAAGTGCTTTTCCCGTTATAGAAACGCCGTTATAGAGCAGGAGGCGATGGCCTGCGCAGTCGAGCTCATTCACACAGAGTTCATCAAATCCCGCCAAAGGAAGGAAATAATCAGGTGGAGCAGATCCGCGGGTCCGCCATCCATCAGCGAGACAGACGATACGCTTCAGGTCGCGCAGGAACGCCGCAGGATTTTCACATTACGCCGGAGATCTGGCGGCGGGCCAACACAAACCAGAGGAGCGCCTGGCGCCCGCGCAGAAACATCCACCCGCTGCCAAACCAGATTAAACAAACACTCGCCCTCACATGTGGTTCTGCGCGGAACCGGATTCCGGTCCGAATTCGAAAGTTTGCAAATTGTATTCAAATTGATCGCAAGACGTAGTATGTGAGCAAAGAGTGCGAAGGGGAGGACGGATGTTGGCAAATTTTTACGATATTTGATTGTATTTTTGTCTTCATGATTTTGTATTTTACTCATATTTTATCTTTATATCTTGTGTATTTCTGTGTTGTATTTCTGTTCTTTATCTTCATTTTATTGCATTTCGCTTCAATGCACCCCCTCATTCTTATAGTTGAATGCTGGACGATCAAAAAACACATTTCACTACATGTCGCACCATGTATAATATCTATGTGACGAATAAAATTTGAATTTGAATAGCACGTTATTGGACGATATGAATATTCAATATGACATGATTCGATATAATATATGAAAATGCGTGTTTAAATATCGTGCAATACATGTGCAATAATGTTATTTATGTTTCATTCATTTCATCTCATAGTTTTTCTTTTTCATCTTTATTTATATATTTAGGTTAATATCTGAAAAATAGGGGGGGGGGGGCATTCAAACTTTTGATGTGTGACGACCTTTAGACGAATTCACATCCAAATGTAAAAAAAAATTCTCAAAGACAAAAGTCATTTTTTCGAATACTGAACAAAGACAAGATTTAGTTCCACGTCAAAGAAAATTATATAATAAAAAGCACTTCAAATTTCCCAGAGAATGGGAATCAGGCCTGACCTCATCTGATCCCCATCACATGACTTTAACAGCAAATCACAGTGGCAGACGGTGACCTTTGACCCGGTCTGAGACCGACACTTCTGGAAAACACCAGCAGCTTTGCGAGAAAAATCCTGATCAATTCTGTAACGTCCATGTCAAACACGCCGCACTAATACAGACTCTGAGGAATGTGGCGTATAAAGCTGCTTTAGCTGAAAGGCTTCAAGCCCAATGAAGATACCAGTGCCAGCGCTTTGTCTGGAGGCCTTGGCGTCTGAAAGCGTGATTGTACGAGCGCTCGTCCTTTAGCTTCAACGGGGTGTGTGGAGGCATTTCTTTTAGGTCACGGCGAAAGAGGAAACAGACAAAACGCACTCGAACGTCCCTGGAGAATTCTTGGAGAAGACAAAGTCTGGAGAAAACGTAAAGAAAGTTGTTGAGGGAAGATCTCGTATTATTAGAGACCTTCACATCTCACTCCTCAGCATCACTGGAGCTTATTTTCAGGGAGACAAGCCACTCAATACGGAAAATGTGCAATACAGCGACGCCTCGACTTATGAACGTCTCCACTAACAAAAGCTTCACTTTATGAAGAAAACATCGTCTCTCCTTATGAAATTGTTTCATGATACGACAGGCCAAAAGTTGTAGCGACAACATTAAGCAAGAAGAAAAATGCATCCCACCGTACGAAATCTTTGCTTGACAAAACTGCTTTTGGCACAAATAGTAGTGATTAGAACTCCAACTCCCAGAATTCTTAGCCTTTGCACTCCAGAGCAAGAAGGCAGTTTCGAGCTGTTTTTATATCCGACACCATTTGATTATAGCGAAGAATTTTCCCCTGCACAGCAAACCCAGCGTTTTGATTGTATTTGTTCCTCGCTATCGACTCCTTGCTCGTGTTCTTCGCTTTCGACTTTTCCGTCGCTTTTGGACTTTGTTTCCTGCTGTAAGCCGTTAGCGCTAATTTACCGGATCTGTTCCAATAATTATTCTTTTTTGTTCTAACACGTGCTAAGTGTCGCTGCGTTGACTAATGTTTCTTCTATTATTGAGCTAATAAAAACAAAGAAAATAAAAGTATGATTGTAATGTATTGAAATGTGGAAACACTTGCTCTTATATTTACGTGGATATTTAAATTCTGCAATTATAAGCCCACCGCACGTTTTTGAGCCTCAAAAACGTGCACTTATATTCACGTAAATACGGTAGTTTTGTAAGTTGAGGTACCGCTGTATAAATATAGTCTCTCGTTACGAAATTGTTTCACAATACGACAGGCCAGATACATTTTTGAAGAAAGATTTTGCTTTACAAAATTGCTGTCGGCACACTCTAGCTTTGTAAGTTGAGGCACCACTTTATAAATGTCGTTTCTAGTTACAAAATTGTCTCACCATACGACAGGCCAGATACATTTTTGAAGAAAAATGTGGCTTTACGAAACTTCTGTCGGCACAAATTAGTTTTGAATAGAGGCACCACTTTATAAATGTCGTTTCTAGTTACAAAATTGTCTCATAATACGACAGACCAGATACATTTTTGAAGAAAAATTTTGCTTTACAAAACTGCTCTCGGCACAAACTAGTGTTTCGTAAGTTGAGGCACCGCCGTATAAATAAACTAGTCGCCTGAATGGCATTAAAATAAACTACGGAGAGCGATGAGTTAAAGCTGCCGCGCTTCTCTAAACAGGCCGTGCCCGCGTCAAGAACGAGGACATGCCTTTCTGACTAGCAGCAGCTTGACAATTTGGAAACACAAATTAAAAGGCTTCTCGGGTTTCTGGAGAAGACGAGCCACGCGCCGAGTCGGACCACCCAGTGCCCGCAGATGGGCGTCGAGTTGGGCGGGGCCTGTGGGCCTCTCCTCCCCCTGGAAGTGTTTCCCACGAGACCACACGCTGTCACAACAGACACAGAGCAGCTTTCCCGCTAAAAGGCCAGGGGGGGGGGGTTCTTCCTTCCTCCTCCACTTCCTCCCTCTGTTTTCCGCTTCCCGCTGGCTTTTTCACTACGTTGCGGAGGGGGGGGGTGGCAGCACACTCTTTACTTCAGGATGCTCCAATTATAGAGTGAAACCCAGGAGAAGCGTACAATGGCTCTGACAGGAAACAGAGGGAAACGCTGGTCGGTGTAAAGATAGAAAGCGGCAGGAAGCATTAAAGACGCGTGGGGTCATTACAGATCAGGGTTGCCATGTTGAGAAGTCAGGCCGAGATGTTCGGAGCACCAGGTGACCCATGCCTTCGTGTTTACTGGGCCACCGCGCACATACATAAAGCTACCGGACATCAACAATCTTACTAACTAATGTTTAAAGTTCCATACGTAAATGTTGAAAAGCATTTTGTCACTTGAAACGTCTCCTGCTTGTCTTATTTGGTGTAATTATCATATAACAGATATAACGATCCAGTTGACACATATAACGAGGTGTAACACATATAGGGTTTTATGTTACAAAGATGCTGTTTGGGTCAAATTGACTTGAGTTAAAAGTGTAAAAATAAGCAAAAAAATACTTTTACTTTGAAACTTGACTGCTTGACTTAGTTCTTCTACATATAAACAAGAATGGTTCAGTTGACATATTTGTAACGCCCGCTACATGTTTGTGCTACAATGATAATGTTCAGACTTCAGACAAAATAAGATCAAATACTATTTGTTATTAATAAATACTAATTACTACAATGAGACATAATACACCACTGTCTCAGAATCACATTCTCTCATACACACACACACACAGACACACACTGTTTTGGGGAACTTAGTTTCTGACACTTATATACATAATAAAAGTCCCGGGGTCAAATGAACCCACGAACATTATTGACGCTCCTCTGAAACAAACATAACAGGAGGATTAAAGCTGGACTGTGTAATAAAGAAAGAGTCACAATGTTGCAACAAAAAAAAATTTACTACTTTATTAAAAGTAACTTTGTAATGATCCTAATGGCTGAACAACTAACTCTTTTGCTAACTAATATTTACCGTATTTTCCGGACTATAAGCCACTACTTTTTTCATAGGTTTTGAACCATGCGGCTTATACAAAGGTGCGACTATTCTGCTGATTTTTTTTCCACCGCTAGAGTCGCTCTAACCGGAATTAGGAACAAAACTAAGACAAAATAAATGCAAAGAAGAATATGCTACTTCCTCTTAAGTAGATATAAGTCGCTCTGCCAAACTCTATCTTTTCAAATCCTCACCCCTTTATCATGGAACCCACAGGAAGAAGTTCGTATGATATACATGTTCATTTACAATTCAAAATCGTTCTGTTCCTGTAGTAAATATCTAATCCAATAACATACATGTCTGTGGCTTGCAAAACCTTTTTTAATAGTGGATGCGGCTTGTATATCTATTTTTATTGTTTTTTTTTTTTTTTTTTTAAATAGAGTAGGTGCGGCTTATATGCAGGTGCGGCTTGTTTATCTTTTTTTTTTTTTTTTTTTTTTTTTTTTATAAACAGCTGATGCGGCTTATACATATTTGTATCTAAATAGAATATCTGTAACAAACACGCATTGTGAATAGAAGTCGTAGTTTTTGATGGCGTGTAGGCAAAAAAAAAAAAATCAAAAAACAAATCACCATAGAAGATGTAAACAACTTTGAATCATCCGCTGGCAGGGAATCATTATAGAATATGAACGAGTGTTTAGCGAATCAGAAAGGAGAACTCACCAGGGGGCGCCGTATATTCGAAAGCCCTTGACGGTGATGTCCGAGTCCTGCAGGTAAACACAGTTTGTGAGGAGCGACTGGACGTTGTCAAAGTCTTCCGGCTTCAACTTGGACACGGAGGGAAAGCGATAGTAATCCTGCTTGACCAGCTCTGCCATGAAGTCCTTGTCGAACGTCAGCTCGTGATTCCCCGCGATCACCACTTTAAACTCGTACGGCAGCGTGCCTGCAACGACAAACGTTAAATATATAAATAATAATAATAATAATAAAACGTCCCGCGTTAACACACACCAGCCAATAAAAGAGGGAGAACGTTTCTGCTACTGAAAACCTAAGCGGCGACTCTCAGATTCGCAAACGAGGCTACGAAAACGCTCAAAAATATCGATTTACGGACCAGATTTGTTCCTAACAGTCAAAAAAATGTGAAAAAAAAGTTGCTGCTCTGCATGAAGAAGCAGCCGGAGCGTTTCGATTGGTTCCTGAAAACGAATTGTCAAGATTCTGGTTTGGCACATTGATGTTAAAAAAAAAAAAACCTTTCATTGTAAAAAAAAAAAAAGTGTAAATTTAAGTATAGAGCAGTTTTAAATGCGCGAGCGTAAACCAGCGTACGGAAGTCATTCAGAAGGAAGCCACTGTTTAGTTTATTAGAAGAGCTGGAACATAGAAGAACAACAGCAGATCACAGATGATCAACACTGAGCCGAGAAGACTGAACGCAAGAGAAAGAGAAATAAAGTGAGAGAGAAAAGAGGTAGAGACAAACAGAGTGAGACCTTCAGACAGAGAGAAGGAGAGAATAGATAGAGACAGACCAACAGAGAGAAACAGGCAGGCAGAGAGAGAGTGAGAGAGAGAGACAGAGAGTGATATAGAAAGAGACAGAAAGAGAAAAAGAGAGAGAAAGAGAGAGAGAGACAGAGAGAGTGTGTGAGAGAGAGAGAGTGAGATAGAGAGACAGACAGAGAGGTAGAGAGACAGAAAGAGAGGTAGAGAGAGAGACAGATAGTGAGATAGAAAGAGAGAAAGAGAAAAAGAGAAAGACAGAGAGAGAGAGAGAGACAAACAAAGAGGTGGAGAGAGAGAGAGAGACAGACAGAGAGGTGGAGGGAGGGAGAGAGAGAGAGAGAGAGAGAGAGAGAGAGAGAGAGAGAGAGAAACAAAGAGGTAGAGAGAGATGGAGGGAGAGACAGAGACAGACAGAGACTGAGATAGAGAGACAGACAGAGAGAGAGAGAGAGAGAGAGAGAGAGAGACAGAGACAGACAGAGAGAGAGATAGAAAAAGACAGAGAGAGAAATACACAGAGAAAGAGAGAGAGAGAAGAATAATCAAATGGAGAGAGACAGAGAGACAGAGAGAGAGATAGAAAGAGACGAGAAAAAGACAGAGGAAAAAGACTGAGAAAAGGGGAGGGGCCTCAAGAAATGTGCAAAAGAAAAAACAGATTAGAGCTGGACAGTGAATATACTGAGTGACTGCGTGAATGAAGGAGAGAAGAACAAAGACACGACGCTGAAGCTGCTGTGCTGTTCTCCGTCATTAGTGCAGGTTTAGAGGAAGATCAAGTCATTTCACACTTATCATCAGGACAAACACGGAAAACGCACGAGGGGAGCGGAACGTCTGAGCGGCGAGAAGAAAAGAGATTGATAAACGTCTCTTTCCCGTAAGCGCTCGCCGTGGGTTTAATTCACTTCTCCCTCTTTATAAAAGTGCAGCGGCGCTACATTCATCATAAATCCCCGGCTAAGCCAATCACAGAAGGCCACGCCTCCCGCCGCTGCCGGGCGCCGTTACGGATCCATTTACATGGAGCCACAAACCCAATCACGCGCTTCTCCAGCCGCGCCACCGCGGGAAAAACATCGGAAATGCGATTAGCGGCATCGGGCCGCCGCCGCTTTTAACGCACTTTATTGCCGTCGAAATGCATTTTTCGCGAAGGACGGCAGAAATAAAGTCTGTTTATTACGGCGCAGCAACAAGAGCGGTTTGCGGTGGGAGGGGCCGCCGCCGTTGATTTACGCGGGGACGGCGCGGGGCGGAGCTCGTAATGAATGCTGATTAAATTAGAGGAAATAAACCGTCGCGGCGTAAGCGTCTGAAAGAGAAGCGGCTGTCGGGGGGGAACACGTGCGCTTTGTTGAGACGGAAACGCCGCAATCACGAGCTCGAGCTTTACATCGCCTTGATGAAGCATCAAGAGATTTGAGAGCTGAGTAAACACACACACACACACACACACACACACACGCCGCTGGAAAGTCCGTTAACACTGGCAAAAAAAAAAAGTTCAGAGCAAAATGTGAAGAAAACTACTCAACGTTTACTTCCGTCTTCTGAGACTGAATAATCTGAATACTAGGTGTAAGGTTCTTGAATACACTTTAGGAATTTTAGTAAATTTTGTAAATACTAGTGCTGTCAAAGTTAACGAGTTAATGCACACGATTAATTTTAAGTGCTTAATGCTCAATTTTTTTTAACGCCATTAATCACAGTTGCATTTTGTTTTACTTTCAGTTTGGCAACGTGCAATGAATAGAACCAAGAGGTGCGGTTAAAAAAAAAGACAATACAATCGCAAATTGGTACAAAAATTATACTAAATTATTTTACAGTATTTAAACGAGTGTTTATTTAGTGATGAGATTACATTACTTCACATATTACACCTCAATATCTAATATTACAAGCTTCTGTCTTTTAATCGCGATTAATCACAATTAATTTGGTCCGGAAGAGCGATTAACTAGTTAAAAAATAATAATTTGATGATTACAAAAAAAAATTAAGTACAACGAACGCGTAAAGATACTGAAATAAAACCTGTCATGTTGTAAGAAGGAGCAATTGAAGCGATTTGTCCGAAAAGGAGCCACCTGGTTTTTAATTCTAAATTTTATGACTTCGTATTAGATGCACTTATACACATTATTAATCGTATTTTAATCAACACACTGGGTCAGTATGACCAGCTGCAGGATGTTAGAGAGCACATGTGTTAACGGTGGCGGTCTATTGGTCTATTATTCAAGCCACTCGTCAAAGTTCTATTAGATGTTTTACAGTGTGTATATATAAATACATATACAGTTAGGGCTGGGTAATATGAGCAAAAATTCATATCACGGTATTTTCTACTGTACAGACGGTATCAGTATTTTATCGCGGTACTGGGGGGGGGGGGTTTCATTTAAGTAGACCGCAATAACATAATTGGCAAAATTTGAGAGAGAGAGCGGGAGGGAGAGAGAGTGAGAGAGACAGAGAGAGAGAGAGAGACAGAGAGAGAGAGAAAGAGAAGAGCGGGAGAGAGCGTGCAAGTAGCTTCGTTTCTGGTCTTCGTCGCTTTTCTTGTCGCTTTCTTTTCTTTTTTTTTACGTGAAACCATGATTTCCAAATGAAAACAGACTTTGTTCAAAATAAAACAAGCAGATTTTCTTTAAAACTAAAACAGCCGCTCTTCTCTTAAAGGCACAGTCGCGTGTGCGATCTATTAATTCAGTCTGTGACACTGCTTTCTGTGTTCGATTAGTAATGTCTGTGCCGTCATTGATAGTTGTAAGTTTCAACTTGTAACGAAACGAATGTGTTACACTGTATTAAAGTGTTTATATACTTGTATAAAAATCAAATTCATGAATTATCACGGTATCCGCGGCATTGCAAAATCCATATCGCGGCACATCTCAATAGCGGTAGTCACGATAATACCGCTATACCGCCCAGCGCTAATACACTATAATAAATTGTTCCTACCAACTCATCTGCAAACTAGCACCTCGAGCGAGAAAAAAAACCTAGAAGACGTTTCTTTTGTCGCCCACTTAGTGCCGCAAAACAAAGCTGGATCAGACACGGGAGACGATCGACTCGCCTGCGCTGATCAAAGAAACCAGTATTGAACTGGAGGCAAACGAGTCAAGGTCTCACAAAGCTTCTCATTTCTGCTGTTAGTGTCTCCGGATCAGGTCAGATCTCACGGGCCGAGAAACCTCACTCGCTCAGAACCATCTGACGGACGGAATCAATCTCACTCGTCCACAAAGCCATGATCAATGGCGACGATCGGCTGAAGCTCCACAACAAGCGTGGACGTGAACCAAGCAGAACTTTCCAGAAAACGAGGCCTGTTTTTTTTTTTCCCCGCGCACACGGACTCTAAACAAAACGCCGACCTTGAGGAGCAATGGCACGCTCTACAAAAGCTATTCTCTGAACGGCTTACCTTCGTCAAACGCACACGTGTCGACGACAAAAAAAAACACTGTGTGTATCACGTCTCTGAAGATCGATCTGTTTGGAGCCATTCAATGATTGGCTCAAACAAAGACACTTTTTCGCATTAGTGTGTGTGTGTGTGTGTGTGTGTGATTGGCGAGGATTGACTTGAAGGTTAAACGTGAATCTTCAAAGGAAGGCAGGGAAGTTTGCGCCGAGAGCCTTCGTATCACAAACAGAGATTTGCCCCGCCCACTTTGAGTGAAAACGACATTTTGAAGAGTGAAAAGTTTAATAAACAGCACAATCTCAGCTTTTTGAAGCGAGCGGTTCGCAACTACATGTGAGTGAACAATTCCCTTACATATACATAATAGAAACATTCAATTATATATATACATAAAACGGTAGAAAGTGTCTTATACGTCTGGCGAGGCGTCAGGAACCAAAGACTTGTGTTCAAATAATTGTCGACTTGCAAACAGATTACATTTAGAATTATATTTCTGGTAGAATTAGGAATTTTTAAAACGGGAATTTTTTTGTGATGATTATTAAAAGGCTAAAACACAATTCACCATATTAATTGCTGAAGAACGCATTTGATAATCTGTGTAGAATAGAACAGAAAAGAATGATATAACCACAAAAAATAACTACAATATTTTAAAATGTGCTCCAAAATAGAGAAGGCAAGAAACAGTTTTGAATATAACACAATATACAAGAACAAAGAACACTAGAAAAATGCAAATGACAATATATTCATAGTGAAAAAGGCAATAAGTACTTAAATTAGTTCTTATTAGTGTCAAGCTTGCCTGTAATTTACAATTTACTGTTCAAAATCCAATATGAAATTAATCTGTTTTTTAATAAATGATTTTTATTTTAAAGCGATTAATTTTAATTTTTTTTTCATTTTTTCCTTCATTTATAATAATTTACATTTTTATTTCAGTATAACCATGCTTATGTAACATAATAATAGAAACCTGCCATAATTACTTGAATTGACCTTAAGTACTTGAATTATTTCAAACCTTCAATTGATGTATAACACTTATATGCTGCTAAAATTTCATTGTACCCCGGTATAATGACAATGAAAGTTTCTGATTCTGATTCTGAAGATTGACTTCTTTTGTGCGTTTTATTTTGAAGAAAAGTGCGACTCGACCTCGGAGGGTTAAAAAACAAAGAAAATACATTGCAAATTGAACAAAAAAGATATTAAATGACACGACACTTTAAACGAGTGTTTGTTTAGTGTTGAGCTAACATTGATTTACACATCACGCCTCAATAACCAATATTACAAGCTTCAGTCATTTAATCGCGATTAATCGAGATTAATCGGGTCAGGGATGTGCGATTAATTAGTAATTTAGTAATGAATTTGGATGAATTACGAAAAAATTATTCGTTTGACAGCCCTAATACATATGTGTGTGTGTGTGTGTGTGTGTGTGTGTGTGGTTGGAATAGAAGACAAGGCCCTCATGAATATGTAATGAGGAGTCAGTAAAAGCTGTCAGGGTTAAATGCTGGTTAATGGCGGCTCTTTACCTAACCAGTCGTTAAACTTCTTGACCTCGGAGGGCAGGCCCAGCTCGGTGAAGTCCCCCGTGTGCAGCAGCACGTCCCCGTAAGGCATCTGGATGCCATCTGTCCTGGAGTGAGTGTCGGAGACGCAGACGAAGCGCGTGTGGCCGCCCGGCTTGGGACTGTCATAGGAGACGGGGTCCACCCTGCCAACACACACACACACACACACACACACACACACACGTCAGGCTCAACGCGCCCGTGCTAGACAAGACTGTCGATTTGTGATGCACCGAAATGAAGATTCTTGGAATTCGTGGAAAAGATTTGGAAAAGAAATGATGGCGATTATTAGTAGTACCGTTGCGTTTATCGCTACGATGTAGAGCGGCACGATTCTGGACAAAATGAGAATGGCAATTTTTTTTGCTTAAAATAATAAAATATCCGAGAAGAATCGTGATCTTTATTCCAAGTACTCAACACCTGATTATTAGTGATGCACCAATATGAAAATTCTTGGTGAGGAATGGATCCAAATGAGGATTTTTTTCTGCACATTTGGCTAAGCTTTCGTGCGTTTATTCAAATTCTGAAGAGAAGCTGGTCTTTAGCTGTTGTGATGTCCAGATCACTTCCCAAAGAGACTGTGTTTGAACTTCAACTCTTCAACTGAATTGATCTAATACAGCAATTTGTAATTGTGTATGCTGGATAAAGTATCATTTGAAATGTAAAAAAAAAATACTTAGTAAAAAGTAAAAAAAAAAAAACATTAAGATATGTAATAAGAAAGTATTCGAAACGTAATTTTTCATTTAAATTTTTTCAAAGATATTGTTTATATATTTAGAGTTTATTACTTGGAAAGTTGGAAAAGAAATGATGGCGATTATTAGTAGTATCATTGTATTATTACTACGATGTAGAGCTGCACGATTCTAGATAAAATGAGAATCACGATTTTTTTGCTTAGAATAAAGATCACGATTCTTTTCGGATATTTTATTATTTTCAGTACTCAACATCTGATTATTAGTGATGCACCGAAAGGAAAATTCTTGGACGAAACCGAAACACCGAAAATGAAGAAAACCAGGCCGAAAACCGAAACACCGAAAGAAACACACTCTCTCTCTCTCTCTCTCTCTCTCTCTCTCTCCGTTCTGTCACATATACGTATCATATTTACGCGAATATAAGCACCCTCCTGCTTTTTCCGGCACA
>CM051504.1:11822098-11832173 GCA_028031935.1 Paedocypris micromegethes
ATAGATAGATAGATAGATAGATAGATAGATAGATAGATAGATAGATAGATAGATAGATAGATAGATAGATAGATAGATAGATAGAGAGATAGAGAGATAGAGAGACAGACAGATAGACAGACAGACAGACACACAGACAGACAGATAGACAGACAGACAGACACACAGACAGACAGATAGACAGACAGACAGAGAGATAGATAGACAGACAGATAGACAGACAGACGTTCAAACGTTGGCCTGATGTGACGGTGAGACGAGAAGCTCTGGCTCTGATGCTGTTTTGAGGGCGGGGTCAGGAGGGGTGTGTGTGTGTGTGTGTGTCGGGGGCGTGGCCAGGGGCGGGCGCAGTGGAGCGCAGTGACCAGGCCTGTCACTCACTGACCCGTGAGACGGACATAATGAAGTGTGAGTGACCGTCACTGTAACCGCCTGTGACAAGCGTCCCGGCCCGGAGCACATCTGTGTCAGGCCGTCTTGCCCCGCCCGGGGGAGGGGCCACACCGGAGGAGGCCCCGCCCACACACACACACACACAGTATGACCAGCTGTCACACACAGGAGCCCGAGGCCTGGCTCAGGGAGGAAGTGTGTTATACCCTGCTCACACACACACACACACACACACACACACACAGTTACTTCTCACCAATACTAACTGAGTAACTGAGTCATTGAGTTACATTGTTATAACAAACTATCAGATAGTGTAACTGTTGCAATAGTATTTTTGTACTTGTCAAATAGCTCGGCTGCTGTCAATATTAAACATGTTAAATGAATGAATTGGACACTAAATACATTACATTAATCTACACTATTTTAATATCGCTGTGGGACAGTGTGAGATACGTCTATCAAATTTTAGATATTTTTGTAAATATGATCATTAGTGTAGTGAATAATCATTTATATATTTATTTATACATTATATAAATAACATTTATTGCACATATTTATGGCCAACAAATAACTCTAAACAGAAATGATGCTTCGATCCATCCTTCTATCTATCTATTCATCCATTCATCCATCTATCTATCCATCATTCTATCTATATATCCATCGATCTATCTATCTATCCATTCATCTTCCATCCATCCATCAACTATCTATCCATCCATCCATTCATCTATCTAAAGAATTCATTTTTTCGTTTTGCTCACCTGACTCTGAATTCCTCTTCTTCATTCTTGTTTGCACCCTTCAGCTTTGTCTGTTCATTCGTTCATGCAGTCATTCACTCAGCTCTGTCTCTCCGTTCCTCCATCTATCAAGAGCAAATTCCTCTGTTAACCAATTCACAGTTTCTTTCGTTATATATGCTTTTCTATTAGTTTATTGAATCCATCAACCATTCAACCATTCAATCAATCAATCAATCAACCAATCAAATCCTCCGTCTAGTTGTTTGTCAGCTGCGGTGTTTGTGCGGATGATGTTCAGCCTCGTCTGAGCTTCACAATCAGAGCGTGATCCTGCGATTAAAGCGCTCCAGCGGCGCCGGAACAGCCACTAATCACATCTGGACTGAAGGTGGGAGATGGTGATGGAGCACGAGCCGCTAAACACTCGCTCGCACACGCTCAGTGTGAAATTACATTAGAGTCACACAGAAGATAATCCAGTTACACGCCCAGAAAACATCACACAACAGCTGTCTGTCTCCACACCAACTCACATGTCTGTCTGCCTTTTTCCACCTCAGGAATATCTCAAAGCTGCGTCACCCGACCGGATGCAGAAAGACTGATACATTACGTTTATGACATCACGGTTAGATTACTGTAATGGTCTTCTGGGAGGTTTTCCTGCCAGACTAATAGATAAACTTCAGTTAGTTCAGAAAGCAGCTGCTAGATTACTCTCCAGAACAAAAAAGTATAACCATATTAGTACAGTGATAATGTCGCTACACTGGTTACCTGTTAAATATCACATCCAGTGTAAAATTCTCTTAATCACTTATTAAGCACTAAACGGTTTAGCTCCTCTATATCTCAGTGAGCTCATCACTTACTACGAGCCTACACGACTGCTGCGCTCTCAAAACTCTGGCTAGCTTATAATAAAGCGAATCTCTAAAATCTACCAGGGAGGAAGATCCTTTACATACTTAGCACCCAAACTATGGAAAAGCGCCTTACAAATGCTCAGAACTTGAACCTGTCTGTCTGTCTGTCTGTCTCCACACCAACTCTTCCTCACCTGTCTGTCTGTCTGTATCCACACCAACTCTTCCTCACCTGTCTGTCTGTCTGTCTGTCTGTCTGTCTGTCTGTATCCACACCAACTCTTCTTCACCTGTCTGTCTGTTTGTCTGTCTGTCTCCATACCAACTCTTCCTCACCTGTCTGTCTGTCTGTCTGTCTGTATCCACACCAACTCTTCTTCACCTGTCTGTCTGTTTGTCTGTCTGTCTGTCTGTCTCCATACCAACTCTTCCTCACCTGTCTGTCTGTCTGTCTTCTGGGAGGTTCTCCTGCCAAACTAAGAGATAAACTTCAGTTAGTTCAGAATGCAGCTGCTAGATTACTCACCAGAACAAAAATTATTCTTGTTTTTTTGTCATTATTAACTTTGACTTATTATACTCTTCTTCACCTGTCTGTATGTCTCCATACCAACTCTTCTTCATCTGTCTGTCTGTCTGTCTCTACACCAACTCTTCTCCACCTGTCTTTCTGTATCCACACCAACTCTTCACCACCTGTCTGTCTGTCTCCACACCAACTCTTCTTCATCTGTCTGTCTGTCTCCACACCAACTCTTCTTCATCTGTCTGTCTGTCTGTCTCCACACCAACTCTTCACCACCTGTCTGTCTGTCTCCACACCAACTCTTCTTCATCTGTCTGTCTGTCTGTCTGTCTCCACACCAACTCTTCTTCATCTGTCTGTCTGTCTGTCTGTCTCCACACCAACACTTCTCCACCTGTCTGTCTGTCTGTCTCCACACCAACTCTTCTTCATCTGTCTGTCTGTCTGTCTGTCTGTCTCCACACCAACTCCTCTTCACCTGTCTTTCTGTCTGTCTCTACACCAACTCTTCTTCACCCGTCTGTCTGTCTCTACAACAACTCTTCTTCACCTGTCTATCTGTCTGTCTCCACACCAACTCACCTGTCTGTCTGTCTGTCTCCACACCAACTCTTCTTCACCTGTCTGTCTGTGTCCACACCAACTCTTCTTCACCTGTCTGTCTGTCTGTCTGTCTCAACACGAACTCTTCTTCACCTGTCTGTCTGTCTGTCTGTCTCAACCCGAACTCTTCTTCACCTGTCTGTCTCCACACCAACTCTTCTTCACCTGTCTGTCTGTCTCTGCAGCTAGTCCTGCTTCACCTGTCTGTCTGACTATTCATACATCTGTCCATCCGTCTAGCTATCTTTTGATCTATCTCTCTGTCCGTCCCTGCATCTGTCCGTCCATCTGTCATGATCAGTAAGGGCACTTCTTCTTCTTCTGCTGGACTGATGGCGTCTCGCTGCTCAGGGGCTGAGGAGGTATTTCAAAAAAGCCCACGGAGAAAAGATCGCAGGAATCAATCCACGAGACGTCTAATGTCATTGAGCAATAACTCTGTCCCGCTGCCCTGTCAGGAGCGCCACGCCCCGGGGTGACACACACACACACACACACACACACACACACACACACACACACACACACACACACACACTAAGTTAGAATTCGAATTTAGAATTTGAATAAAAAACGTCACTATCCAATGTCTGTTGCTATTTTATGTATGTGGTGTGTCCATGTTTAGACACAATGTTGTAAAACTATTTTAGTTGTTAAAATACAATGATCCTTAGATAAGTCTATTGACTGACTGCAATTAAATACATCTTATTTTAAATGTAAAGGTGGTACAAACTTCAAACTTTCCTGAAAACTGTATCAAAAAATGATGTCGTCGTCGCCCCGCCCACAAAGCACCGCCCCTGACGCCCCTCCCATCGTCCCTTTTTTTAGGTATCAAAAGTGGTGACCCTAACACACACACACACACACACACACACACACACACACACACACACACACACACACACACACACACACACATATAGAGCCACTGAACACGTCCCGCTCCGCAACCCTCAGATTATCATCCCGCAGATTATTCTCCAATCTCGGATCATCACAGCACCAGATTATGCTAATGTCCTCCACGCGCTCCAGTGGACCAAGACGGAACACGAAGGGTTTCGCGAGTAAAAGTCCCGTAAAGTGCGAGCCATTCGTGTCGCGTCAGGAAATCACACGGTTGTTTAGTTAACGCGGCGTGAAGGATCTTATACAAGTCAACGGAAGTGCGAGCGTTTTCCGAGTGGCGGGAATAATGAGGTGGTGATGCGCGGATGATGCGCGGATGCGAGAGAAGATGCAGCATCAGTCTGAAGAAGAGAGTCCGCGCAAAGTCTCCACCCACCATTAACGCTGGAAATGTGCAGAAGAGTCCGAGCTTCAGCCTGAGGAAAACACACACACACATATATTATTCATTATTTTACACGCACATCAAACACACACATTAGCATTTCATGTTGTTTGTGTGTATTTTATTATATTATATTATGTTATGTTGTTATATTATATTATATACATATACATGTTTTATTTTTTTGTACATTTTGTCACTTTGTTTTCATGTAAAGTGTCCTTGTGTGTCCTGAAAGGCGATGATAAAATAAATGTATTATTATTATTACAGCATTTGTTCTTTTTGAGCACTTACATTTTAATGTATACAGTTATACATAAATCATAAATAAACTAATTAAAGTGACTTTAATGCATTTTAAGTTAAATCTATATACACACACACACACACATATATATATTGCTTTTTTTAAATATGTATTTTATTTTTGCTGTTTGCATTTAGACGAAATGTAGTCACATTTTCACGTACAACTAAGTAAAGGAATAAAAGTTTTTATATGCGTATTGAAACAGAACAAACAGAATGCTGTGTTTTAATATACACTATATATATGTATATATATATATATATATATATGTTATATTTTATTATAAAACATATAATCAAACAAACAACACACGTTTCAATAAAGAAAAGCCATATAGCAAACTGCATTTTACATTTGAGTTTGTTCAATGGCACATAAAAGTTTTTTTTTTACATTTACTTACAAAACACACACACTCACACTTAACCAAACACGCACATTTTTAACACACATGTCTTCTCTTTTACAGCGATCTAAAAGGTTTTTTTTTTTTTTTTTTTTACATTTATTTAAAACACACACACACACACACATAACCAAACATGCACATTTTAACACACACGTCGTCTCATTTACAGCGATCAATAGGTTTCACACACACACACATGTATTGGTGTTTGGTTTACCTGTCTGGTCCTGATCTGCTCGGCGTCTCCGCAGCGTCTGTAATGAAGCCACACACACACACACACACACACACACACACACACACACCGGGCCTAGTTATACCCCGAGTGTTTGCACTACACTGATTACTGATATTAACACACACTCGTGCGTTAAACGCAGGCACATGCACCAGTGAGGAGTCTTGCCCTGATTACACACAGTCCACCACACCACAGAAGATCCCAGTTTAACCAACTTCAGCCTTTTATTGCTGCTTTAAACCACAGGACAACAAGGCCTATGAGAACCGGTCCGGAGGTTAGGCCCGAACCAGCGCGCACACACACACACACACACACACACACACACACACACACACACACACACACACACACACACACTCTGTCTTTAACATTTACATTTAAATTTACATTTTAGTTTTAAGTAAACAATGTCTGTCATCGACAGTTTTACACGCTTAAATAAAACATAGAATAAATATTCAAAATGATAGAAAGCACACTAGATAACTTAATATAAATCATAAATATTATAGCACCACATAAAACACAAACTTAATTAAAATCTGCAACGTAAAATACGTTTATATGAAATAATGGGGAAAATATTTTAAAAATATTAAAATATTTAAAAACAAATATTTTCAATTATTTGAAAGTATTAAAAAAAAAATTCATATTAAAAAGGCCGATCAAATGTTCTAACATAAATAAATGTAACCTTAATATATTTACATATATGAATACATACATACATGCTTTATGAGAAAGACAGCGAGAGAGAATGAGAAAAGGACACGGAGAGAAAGAGAAATGGAAGAAAGAAAGAAAAAGAGATGTAAAACGAGAGAGAGAGAGAGAGAGAGAGAGAGAGAGAGAGAGAGAGAGAGACAGACAGACAGACAGAGAGAGACATAAAGAGACAATAAAAGAGATTGAGACAGAGAGTGAAAGAGATTGAGAATTGTGAAATTGTAATGAAAATATAAGTCGCTATGGATAAAAGCGTGTAAAGTAAAGTAAAGAGAGACGTATGTAATAAATGTAATTTTAAATTCAAGTTACCGTAAGTTCTAATTGATCAGTAAAGCTGGTGTGAGCCGCTACTGTCGGTAGGGGGCGCGCGCTCACTATTAATTATTAGGTCAATGTAAAAAGACCCCGACGTGCGCTAAATTACATTAAAACTAATTACTAGTTTTTCATTCTCAGCGCATCAGTGTGTTATAAACTGTTTTAACCAAAGAATCCGGTCACTAATGGACGACTTTTACACTCCGGCTCCTGTATTTCCGCTTCCGCGCTCGACTGAATCCGAACTTTGATGTTTCATGATCATCTGGACGAGATAAAACGCGGAGTTTATTTCGATAAAGGCGATTATATAATAACATCAGTAAATACAGTGTAGAGCCGTAATCACAAGACATTGCTTAATTGTAAGTGAATGTAATTTAGAGACGTTTGCGTCAGTGTATCTATACGTCCAATTAATATTCATCTGTGCAATTATTTTACCGTTAGATGTAAATCAGTTATAATGTTTCAGTCGTTTTAATAATGTTTGAGTCGTTCTTTGTTTTGATGCCATTAAACACACACAAAAAAAAGTAATGAACATTTATTAGGATGCTGTTGCATGAGTGTAATGAGGGTAAAATGCGTTTAACCCATTATTTGTTTTAATTCTGGATTTAATGTACGGTTATTTAAAAGGTATGTTGTGTTTTCGTTTTGGCAAATTAGTTTTTGTTAGTTACAAAATTGCTCGTTTGTTACATTTTCTATGGATGATATCGTGGTCTATATTTTTCAAATTCTACTATTATAATATATTATTTTATGTTAATGTAGTAGTAGTAATAATAATGATAACAGTAATAATAATAATAATAATAATAATAATAATAATAATAATAATAATAATTCAGTATTAATAGTTAATTATTTCGAAAATGCTCAGTATTTTCAATATTTACTGGATAAAACATGAGATAATGTATTTATTTTTACTTATTTCGTATATATTGATTTTACAATAGTATACAGCAGTGACATACATTATATTATTACTATATTAATTACATATTATGATCATAATGTAGTACTACACGCAATTGCACACACACACTGATTTTTTTAACTTGTGATATAATATGATATGCGTCATAATCGATATATTTCTCAAGTCACGGACCTCTGACACCAGGAACGGCTTCTCTTGTTTGTTGTGCCTGTCGTGACCCCGTGACCTCAGGCCGGGCGCACCAGGGTGGACGCTCAAGATCCTGCAGCTTCTTCCGGTCCAGCGCTTCAGGCGGCTCAAGTCTCTCTCCATCACGACAGGAACCAGCACGGAGCTCTGTGATTGGATGCTTTACTGACAAACGGCGTCCACTCAAAGTGACCCAGAGTTGGACAAAGATGCTCTGATCTGACCATCAGATCTGACCATCAGATCAGGGGTGGGCAAACTACGGCCCGTGGGCCACATGCGGCCTGCCGGACTTGTACAAATTAAATGAAAGTCAGATTTTTTTATCTGTTTTAATCTGGTTAATCTGTTATTTATTTTATATTTTTTATATTTTAATGTAACACGTTTTAAAAAGCAGGACCATGACTACAAAATGTACATAAAAGAATTGTAGTAGTGTATTTTTAACATTTATTTTTAAACTGGCCGTCTATGGAATCAGCCAAAAATATAAAAATTTGAATTTCTACACAACAAACAAAAATCGTCCCGTAACTTTTTTTCCGCTTCAGATTTTTTCAGCAATTTCTATTATGTTTTTTCGTTTGGATTTCTGGCACTTACTCTGATTGGCTGGTGAGAGTGTGATTGACAGCCGCTTGACCAGAAAGTCCGGTCCGGCCCCTTTTGTCAAACGTTACAACCCAATGTGGCCCGTGAATCAGAAAGTTTGCCCACCGCTGCATCAGACGTACTTCTGTCAGAATAAAAAACACTGCGGCACAAACACAAACCGCCAGTGAAAGGCGTTTAACCTCTGACCTCAGATTGCCGACCTCCAGTGACCTCCAGCGAGACCGCGCGGCTCCCGAAGGCGGCTGAGATCAGAGTGAAGCGGATGAGAGGCGCGGTGGCGGCGGGATGTGACCCCGTGTTTACTCTCTCTCACCCTCAAACACAGTTCACACCACAAACATCACACGTGTCACACACACACAATTAACACTGTTTAACACTGTCGCTCCTCAAGTCAACACAGCTCAAAACAACCAGTGTAAGCGACAACTCACGAGGATCACGAGAAAAACAGACACTCACTCTCACTCTTCACGTCTCACTCTCTGTTCAAAATCACTCTCTCAGCTACACATCTCACTCTCTCCAGCTTCACTCTTCTGTTCTTCACATCTCACTCTCTGTTCAAGCTCACTCTCTCAGCTACACGTCTCACTCTCTACAGCTTCATGTCTCACTCTCTCCAGCTTCACTCTTCTGTACTTCACGTCTCACTCTCTGTTCAAGCTCACTCTCCAGCTTCATGTCTCACTCTCTCTCCAGCTTCACTCTTCTGTTCTTCACGTCTCACTCTCTGTTCAAGCTCACTCTCTCCAGCAACACGTCTCTCTCTCTCCGGCTACACATCTCACTCTCTCTCCAGCTACACTCTTCTGTTCTTCACGTCTCACTCTCTGTTCAGGCTCACTCTCTTCAGCTTCACGTGTTACTGTGTTAATGTCATAAAGCTGAACATCAGACTGTGAAAGCTTTACATTCAGTCAGAAAATCTGCTAGGTCTTACTTTCAGATGACTGTTTGTTCCAGAAACACAGCACTGGCTCAGTTCTAACACAAGGAAGAGAATGAATGTGAAGTTAGTGTCTGTCTGTCTGTCTGTCTCTCCAGCACGTGTTCTCCATTGTCTCACACTGTGTGTAGTGAGTGAAGAGGAATGATCTGCACGTGACACACACACACACACACACACTTCTCCTCCTGACAGCTGTGTCTTGCTGAAATGTTTGCTCGTCTCCTCCAGCCTTCTGATGTTGCTCCAGGAGCTAATGGCTTGTGAAAAAGGCAGACGGGCCCTTGTCTGTATGTGTGTGTGTCAGAGCGGGAGAAGGAGTGTGTGTGTGTGAGAGAGAGAGAGAGTAAAAGAAAGATAGTGATGATAGAGGAAAAAAGAGAATGAAGAGTAAGAGAAAGAAAAAGTAAAAAGTAACGGATGAAGAAGGGAGAGAAGAAAGTGAGAGAAGACAGAGGGAGCGATAGAAAGAATAAAAGAGAGAAAAAAGAGAGAAAGAAAAAGGAGAGTGAGATTGAAAGGAGAAAAAGAAAGAAGGCATGAAAGAGAATTTTCCCCACTGGTGGGACTAATAAAGGCTATATTCATTCATTCATTCATTCATGAAGGGAGAACTAGAGACAGAAAACGAGAGAGACAAAAGGAAGAGATGAGAAAGGGAGAGAGTAAGTAAATCACCAGAGAGTGAGATATGACACAGTGAGAGAAAGAAGACAAAGGGAGAGAAAGAAAGAAATGATTAAATAAAGAGAGAGAAAAGAAAGAAAGAGAAAGGAGTAAAGAGAGTGAGATTGAACGGAGAGAAAGAAAAATGACATGAGAGAGCAAACGAAAGTGGGTGTGAGTGAGTGTGAGTGTGAGTGAGTGTGTGTGTGTGTGTGTGTGTGTGTGTGTGTGAGAGTGAG
>CM051504.1:11844624-11856485 GCA_028031935.1 Paedocypris micromegethes
AAAAAAAAAAAAAAAAAATCACCATTAAACGTAATAAAAATAAGCATTCCGAAGTACAGTTGAGGACAAAAATATTAGGTTTGTTTAAAAGCACGAGTTGTTTCTTTCAGACCGCGCGCGCGAACATTATTTGTTGTATATTTTTAATTAATGAACATTAAAACACAATAGCATTCTTTGATTTGAAAAATATAAAATCTAATAAATAAACGTAAGCAATAAAGTCACATTCAAATTTCCTTTAAACAAAGGCGTATGGCGAAAAGAGAAAATAGAAGAATAAAACATCTTTGTGAATCGCGATCTTTTAACGATGAATCGTGCAGCTCTAGTGAAGAGCGGATAAAGGTGTTGTTGACGCACTTCTGTATGCGGCAGAGGTGTCGACTGAGGCGCTCAGAGAAGACCACATCATGGTTGGTGATGGTGGGCTCCATGGAGGGTCCCGAGCACTGCGGGCCAAACCACACGCGTTCCCTCACTTTCTCGTCTGCCGTCGCGTCGCGGATCCTTACCAACACAAACTCGCCGATGTACTCGAACGCGCAGTGAGCGATGCAGCCGTACTGAACGCTGTAGGCCACGAAGCCCAGGGTCTTCAGGAACAAGCCGCGGGACATCCTGGAACAAAACCAGATTTTATTAATGGATAGGATGAATTTTTTTTTAAAATCAAGTTAAATTAAGGGATGATTTTGGCAAAAACCTATTCGACAAAACTACGGGATCAGATTAGTGGCAAAAATATAAAACGTAAATTTGTAAGAAACGAACGAAAATGCTTCACGTTTATTACATTTCTTGCTCGGAATCCTCACGTTTTTGTTTGGAACTTTTTTTTTCCGCTTCAGATTTAATTGTTTTTTATTTTTTCAATTGGACTTCTAGTTCAAGCTTTACGTGGGGGCGGCCCTTACTCTGATTGGCTGGTGAGAATGAGACTGGCAGCTGCTTTTGCCAATCACGCAGTTGTTGTGTTTCTGGTGCAGTGACGTGAAGGTGTCGGTGCAGAACTCATATATTTACGAACGTATACATACTCAGATGATGAAGGTATTCCCACACTTTCTCCCAACAGCCAATCAGAGTAAAGTCCGCCGCGATCTGATGCTTGTGGCAGAATTCCGAACAAAAAAAAAAAAGAAACTAATGAAAAAATCCGAAGCGAAAAAAAAAAATGAAGATTGCAAGCAAGCGAAAAAAAACAAAAAACAAATGTAATTGTAAGCAAAAAAAAAAAAAAAAAAAACAAACATAAACGTGAACAAGAAGATATTGGAAGACATTGCGCTAGATCCGGAACCGACACATTTGTGGCGGTCAGAGAACCGACCAATCATGATCAGTGGGAGGAGCTATTACACAAGGCTATTACTAGGAGGCCAAAACCAAGATTTTTCATTTTAAGTGAATCTGTTTGCGCTCACCACGTCGTAAATGACGTTGCGATTACATCAGCAAACCTGTATGCTACTCTGATTGGCTGGTGAGAATGTGATTGGCAGCTGCTTGACCAGAAAGTGTGGGTGGAGCTCAGCGAGATTACACCGCGTCATTCACCGCTTTTTTATTATTAGTACACAATAAAGGTAGAAGTAACAAAATAAGAGTCGACCCCACGTGAAGCTTGTGCCAGAAGTCCAAACGACAAAAGAAATGACCGAAAAAATCTGAAGTGAAAAAACGAAAACGTTTCAAAAGGAAACATGAAGAGAGAAGCGAAAAATAAAAAAAAAAAACAAAATGTAATTGCAAGCAAAAAAAAAAATTCAAACATAAATGTGCACTTATCAGAAATTTGAGTGGTCACAGAACCGGCCAATCATGGTCAGTGGGAGGAGCTACTACACAGAGGGCGGTGACTGGATGAGCATGAACCACGTTTTTTTCCCCATTTTAAGTGAATCAGTTGGTAAATGACGTGGCGATTACAGCAGCAAACCTGTGTGTTTGCGGAAGTTTGTTCTATAATTGCCACGTGACTGGTATCGGCTTTTTAGGCCACTGAGTTTTTTTTTTTCTTCAAACACCCTGAAATGCACCTCACACGTTTAATGGGCGCGAGCTACAGCTGTGAAGTCATCAGCGTGGCGGGTGTTTCATTCTCAGGAGCGTTTGACCGGGACAATCTTCACCTGTGAGGCAGGTGACGCCACCCGAATCACAGCAGCTTCTGCGTGTTTGTGCTGATAAACCCGTGTGCTCGGAACAAACAGAAGAAGGAGCCGGACAGCCAAGAAAGAGCGATGGAATTATTATTTGCTTATTTTTTTTTTTTTTTTTAATAATGCAAAAAATAATTGCAAAAACATTCTCTGAGAATAAAACACAAGACAAAATGGGGTTAATATTAATAATATTATAAATAGAACATGCAAAACAAATATGATACTTTTAATATTCTATTTAGTTTGTATTTGTAGAAGTATTATTTTTAATTTATTTTTTTTATTTTATAACCGGCTATTCTCGTAACGAATGCAATAAAAAGTGTTCTTTGATTTTGAAAATATAAAAGTAAAATAAGCAATTAAGTTAAATTCATTTTTTTTTAAAGAAAAATATAACGGCAAAAAATAAACTATCCATAAGAATAAAACACAAGACAAAACAATGAGTTCATATTAATAATATTATAAATATTATAAATGTAAAAAATAAGATACAAATAATATTTTATGTGCACCTGTATAGGTATTATTTGTTGTATATTTTTATTTTATGAACATTAAAACACAATAGCATTCTTTGATTTGGAAAATATAAAATCTAATAAATAAATAAATGTAAGCAATAAAGTTACATTAAAATTTTCTTTTTGCTTATTTAAACAAAGACTTATGGCAAAAAGAGAAACTATAAGAATAAATGAAGAATAAAAGAAGACAAAAGAATGAGTTAATATAAAAAGTACATAATAAAAATAGTATACAAAAATATTTATTTTATTTGTATTTTTAGAAGTATTTTTTATATATTTTTTTATTTTACAAACAGGTTTTCAGGTAAAGAACGCAATGAAAACGCAACGGTGCTCTTTGAATTTGAAAATATAAAATTGAAAGTTTCAGTTAAATTCCAAGCAACATGTGGGAGCTTGTTTTACTCATCTTTTCCCACGTAAAGCTACAGAATCGCAAGCACGGGTCTCAACATCGAATCCACCTGGGTTTTCTCTTGTGAAGTCACTAATCAGAACCACCGGCCTGTGTTCAATCCCGCACCAAACCCGAGCTGAAATGAGAGCCGCTCCCAGGCCGAAGCGCCAGGGGAATGACATCTCCGACCCGGGCTGGGATTAATCTTCCCATCTCCGAGCCGGGCCGAGTGTCAGGGAAAGTGCTAGATCTAATCCCATTACCCCTCCACCTCTCCTCCGGTCAGACGCAGCATCACACCTCTGAGTCCTCGTGATTACACACACACACACACACACACACACACGTCCTCGTATCTCAGCTATTGTTGGTCTTATCACGGTGCAGGGAGGGTTTCCACAGGCTATTGTTCCTCACTGGGACGTGATGGTGGACGGCCAGTTCCAGCTGAAAGCACAAGATCTGCCTTCACCTTTCAACCTCCACGCTCCGCACTGTCTGGAACTTTCTCTACGCGTGTGTACAGAAAGAGAGAGAGCGTGTGCTGCTTTAAAAAGGTGAAGGATTCGCAGCGACGATGCTAAATAAAAGGCTTGATGTGACAATGAACGAATAAAACTGGAACAAATGAATCAAATAAATTCTACAAAACATACATCAGACAGACCAAAACATCTTTGCCAAACAAAAGCAAAAACAAACGAATCAAAGAAATTCTACAAAACATACATCAGACAGATCAAAACATCTTTACCAAATAAAATAAATTGTACAAAACAAACATCAGACAGACCAAAACATCTTTACAAAACAAATTGTACAAAACATACATCAGACAGACAAAAAGTCTTTACAACACAAACAAAAACAAAAGTGTACAAAACATACATCAGACAGACCAAAACATCTTCACATTACAACAAAAAAAAAAAAAACAAAGAAATTGTACAAAACATACATTAGACAGACCAAAACAAAAACAAATAAACAAAAAACAAATCGACAAAATACAAACTAAAGTACAAAAACTAATAAATAAAACAACAAATAAGTAGATGCCCAAATCTGAAAACAAAAACAAACGAAACAAAAAGATCAACAGAATAAACGTAAGAAAAAGATAGCAAAATCTGAAATGTAGTCAAACGAAAAAAATCGAAAAACAAATAAATAAAATACACTAACTTCATTAAAATATGTCTCACTTAACAATTGGAAAAAAAATTGTAATTGCAATGTAAAATGATGTAAAAACAATGTAAAAATTTACAGTAACAAAAGCTCCAACTGTAAAATCTCAAGAGCATCTTAGAAGCCGAAGAACAAGTCACGCGAGTATTTTACTGCACAAAACAACAATGCGTTAAAATATGTCTCACTTAACAATTGAAAACAAATTGTAATTGCAATGTAAAATGATGTAAAAACTATGTAAAAATTGACAGTAAAAAAAGCTCCAACTGTAAAATCTGTAAAAGAACAAGTCACGCGAGTATTTTACTGCACAACAACAACAACAACAACAACAACAAAAGCGTCAGAAAGCGTCTCCGTCCGTCTGATTGGGTCACACGGCGACCGAACACGTCTCGACACCCTCAGCGTTACGTCGGCGAGGATTACGGCTTTAGCATAATAAGATCATACGGCCAATGAATGATATCAAGAGACGGTCCATATGCGTCAGCTGCTCTCGGCCAAACTCGCCCACAACACCTCTCTCCCTCGGGTGAGCGGCACCGGGCCGACACTATTTGTCCAACAATTGGATCATTAACTGAAAGCCACCCCATAATCCAGGATTACACCGGGCAATGTATATAAAGTTGCTGGCCACGGTCCCTCTGGAGGGCCATCTGCGGCCCCGGACCCCCGGAACAGCCCAGAAGGGTGAAAGGGGCTGAAGCAGGTGGCTTGATCCCGTAAAGCTGCTGGAGGAACCAACGGCGAAAAGCCGCCTTTGTGCCGCTTTAGCGCCTTATAATCCCTTTACAGTTACATCTGATTCTGCGCGAGGGATTCGTCGGAAAGTCATCGGAATTCAACACTTGTCATCGGTCCGATTTTTCCTGATCGATTGTTTCGAAGTTTTTTTTTTTAAACTTCCGGAAAGCAATCCAAATAATCGATCAGGAAAATTCTGAACGATTATGAGACCAAAACATCTTTTACGATACAACTTCTACAAAACATACATCAGACAGACCGTTTACAGTTACATCTGATTCGGATACAGTTAAAAGCTCCGTTTACAGTTACATCTGAAATCAAATACAAGAATACAAAAGCAATAAAAAAAACAATAAAAATAGAGAGATACAATGTTGGTAAAATACAAGTGATAAAAAATACGGGGAGAGAAAATAAGGGAGAGAAATACGGCGTAAGTATACAGATATAAAAAAATACAAAACATAAAAAAAATACAAAAGCAGAAAAAGCAAAAAAGGTGAAAAATTCTGCGCTACTCTGAACTCACAGACACTTCACAGGCGGGAGAAACATTGTGACACTGTAAACACCGTGTGAAACATTGTATCGCTTGTGACAATGTAACTTCTCGCACTTCCTCAGCAGCGCACACACACACACACACACAAACATGGCGCGTGTGTAAAGGTCATCATCACTCCTGCAGGTAAACAAACACGCGGCAGGTGAGGCGAGGACGCCGCTTTCACTCGTTTACACACGGCGTTTACTGTCAAACGTTGACACTTTTCCTTTTTTTGTGGTTCGAACACACAGACTTAGTGTTGCGAACATCGAATTGCTTTTCAGATTGTTCGGTCGATGTTTTTGAGTGGAACTTTGCCAAAGTGCGTTATAGCAATTGATTCTAATTACGGTGAGATTGCAAAAACGAGTCAAACAGACACGTGCAGACAGACGGCAGAGACAGACGGATGTACAAACAGGTAGACAGACAGACAATGAAGACAGACAGACAGAGAGAGAGAGAGAGAGAGAGAGAGAGAGAGAGAGAGAGAGAGACAGACAGACAGACAGAGAGACAGACAGACAGAGAGAGAAAGACAGACAGAGAGAGAGAGAGACAGACAGACAGAGAGACAGACAGACAGAGAGAGAAAGACAGACAGACAATGAAGACAGACAGACAGAGAAAGACAGAGACAGACAGACAGACAGACAGAGAGAGAAAGACAGGCAAATAGACAAAGACAAAGAGAATGATTGACAGGAAGAGACAGACAGACAGGTTGACACAGACAGAGAGACAGACACAGACAGACAGACACAGACAGAGAGACAGACACAGACAGACACAGACAGACAGACAGGTAGACACAATGATGAATGCCATTTTCTAATCGTATTTTTGCCCTTCTCGCTGTCACATCACTGGTTTGTCTGTTCTATCACAGCGCGGGCGAGGCCGGTGCCAGCGTGAAGAGGACGGGGACTTCAGCAGATGACCAAGACTGAAGCAGTGCTGAGCAAGATGGCAGAAGGGCGGGGCCAGTGGACGCACAGATGTCAGCTGACACACATAATGGAGACGTCTCTCCGCCACTTCACACCGACAATAGCGGCAGAATCAAATGTGTTTTAAAAAGCAGATCATGACTAAAGCCAATTACGGAGCCGATCCGCCGCAAGTGCCAACAAAAGCCTGGCGCTTTCAAAGCAGCCGGGCAACAATGGCCGGGCAGAAATACAATAATCTTTATTGGAATGACCTGTGACTGCGGCCTGAACCCGGAGCCCACGGATCTTATCGGCCCTTTCAGATGAGAATTAAAGGCCGTTTAGATTCACCACGTCTCCTGTGGCTCCGCCCACCACCGCTGAGGACCCGAGGTTTGTCCTGGTTTCCGTGATCACCAGTGTCAACAGCGGGCGGAGTGACAATGCCACTTCCTGTGCGGGCGATGCCACTGTGTTCTTAACCTCGGCACAGAATGGTATCGGAGGAAGCCGCTGACATGTTATGACTGTTAGCTTTAGCACATGGAACGATCAGATAGCGGACGGAGGGAAACACGGCTCACACACACACCTCCGCGCTGGAACTCGCTGTCATCGACTGTCTACGTACGCCGCGGAAAAACACTGTGTGATGCGAATTAAGTGCTGAGATGTTGAATCGGAGTGAAGCTTTTTTTTTTCTTTTCTTTTTTTTCAATCCGAGTCAAGCTGGACACAGAACGGATGAAATGTGCAGTGGAGGTGTGGAGAGGAAGTGAAGAACGTTTATACACACACACACACACACACACACACACACACACACACACACACACACACACACATTAAGTATTAAGTATACACATTAACACACATCCACACATGTGGGTAAATTATTCTATATATAATAATGATTTTATTTTTTGACAAATAATTACTTCACCATATTTTACTATTTACATACATGAATGTGCAATGTCGTTATTTACGTTTCATACACTTCATGTCATTGTTTTTCTTTTTTTTCTTTTATCTATACTTTTATGTTAATATCTGCAAAATAGAGGGGAAAAGGCTAAATTCCTTGTTGTCACTCGCAACTTGGCCAAGTTGATTCTGATTCTGCTGATTCGGATTCTCACTGAAATGCTAATAGTATTTGAGTAAAAGACTTGAACGTGAAGAAGACAACTACTAGTGCATATACACAATGATGGAGAAACGTGGCTGTTGTATCACAGAACCGATGAAAAGCACAGTGGAGATGTGGAGAGGAAGTGAAGAACGTTTACACACACACACACACACACACACACACGCGCAAGTATACACATTAACATACATCCACACACGTGTGTAAATTCTTCTATATAATAATTTTATTTTTTGACAAATAATTACTTTACTTAATATTACTATTTACATACATGAATGTGCAATGTCTTATTTATGCTTCATGCACTTCATGTCATTGTTTTTCATTTATTTATATATTTATGTTAATATTTGCAAAATAGAGGGGAAACGTCACTTGCAACTTGGACAAGTTGATTCTGATTCTGCTGATTCGGATTCGAACTGAAATGCTAATAGTATTTGAGTGTGAAGATTTGAATGTGAAGAAGACAACTACTAGTGCATATACATAATGACGGAGAAACGCGGCTGTTGTGAAAAAAATATATTATTACACGTTAATACGCGTGTTATTACGTGAAGAGCTGCGATAAATTCACGAACTTCAAGGGCAAGAGTCGCTGTCTTGTGTCTCTCACGTCTCTTATTGTGCAAAATCATTCGCGAAGCAAAAAAATACAGCAAAGAAAAAAAATACAGCAAAGTGTCCGCATTTTAATAAAAAAAAAAACAGGATTTAAACCACCAAAGCTCTGATAGAATCCTACCTTGTGTGTGTGTTTATTTATTCCGCGTCGCTTCCATCCATAGTCGCATGCGCAGCCGCAGTCAACCTTGAACTCGGGCTATGTCACTACTATATGTCTTTCTGATTGGCTAATCGACAGCCATCGACTCGCTGATTGGCCCTGAAGGATTTTGATCCACGCCCACTTGCGTCCGCTTTTGAAAAGATGGCTGCCTCCATGGAGCGCATGTCGAGCAACAGCACCAGTTTTCAGAGGAAATCTCGCGTCAAACCGAACTTTATCCCTGGAACCAGACCGTCTGTGCTGAACGGGCAGCTCCTGGTGTCTTCCGGCGTCACTTCCCTTGACTTCCTGCTTGGTTAGTGCAGTTCAACGGTGTTACAAGTACCAACCCACTAAATTCACCACAATAACACCAAATAAAAGTCTAGTGGAATTGTAAACATCGTTTGTCATTAGATGAAAATGTGTTTTTTTATTTTTTTATTTTTTATTAAAACCGTTTCAATAGCTAGATTCAATTATTGATTTACCTATTTTATCAAAGTGTTTATTAGTAGCAGCATTTTTTTATTTGTTTTTAGCGTTATTTATTTGTTTACATGTTTCGTCTAATATTATCACCAATGTTATTTTTTAAATTATAATAACAATAATAAACACAATAGTATTTTTAACGTATTTGTTTAAATACGTAAACGTGTGTGTGTGTGTGTGTGTGTGTGTGTGTGTGTGTGCTTGTTTAAATGTAATAGACACTAATTAGAACAAGCAAACTGTCGTGTGTGCATTATATTTAGCTTCTTTTAATAATATATTTAATATACATTTAATATAATGTATTTAATAGTAAGAAGATGATAGAGATTCTTGAGCGTCGTTTTATAGGTTATTTAAACTGTAATCTGATAATCTATCTGCATTCTAATTCTCGTGAATTGAGCTGGTTTTTGGATGTGTGCATCGCCATTTATTTAGGATTGTGTGTTTTCATTATGACGTATGCGGTGTTGAAATGGTTATGTTTATTTATTCATTTTTATTGTGAGCAGTGTTATTTATGTTAATGTATGCATTTTTTCTTGTTATAATATATTTCATACAGATGTGTTTATACAAAATATTCTTCTATTGACCTCTATTTATCGTCTGCTGTTGTGCATTTCCAGCCTTGTTGGACAAATAAAGGCTTTTTTTCAACTTCAACTTTTCAAAAACCAACCAAAAGCATATAGTTGCATTTAATAATTAATTAATACATAAATGTTGAAATAGCACTGTAATAACAAGTGTTTTTTAATTTTTGCAGGTGGCGGCCTTCCAGTCGGCTCTCTGATTCTCATCGGTAAGTATTTAACACGTTTTTTTGTTAAATTGTACTGTATTTAAAATGTGATCAGATTTTATGAGTTATCAGAGTTTTTTTTATCAGAGTTATGCCTCACAGGGCAATACATTTTACTTTTATATAGGTGATATGTGCATCTGTACACATCTATTTGAATTTCTATTTGAGAGGTTTTTTACCTGGCCACTGTTGCATATTTGCTTGCTCACTGTTCTTTGTCATAGTGTTAGTGATAATCACAGCCATTTACGTAACACCAACAATCCAGACAATCAAATGATTAAAAAGCAACAGTTTAACTGAGACAGTTAAAACTGTGAAAAGCGCCTTACAAATGCTCAGAACTTGAACTGTCTCTCTATAAACTGTAAATGGCATTTAAAAAATGAAGGAAAAAAATATATTGTAATAAAAATTATTTAATTATTTTAATTATTCCATTTTTTAAACGTTCGAGTGAGCGCTTTAGTGCGAGACGTATCTTCAGATTGTGTCTTCAGAAGCGGCGTGTAAATAAAGGCACCGTGACTGCGAACATACGGAGTGTCTCCGCGCGTTTGCCTCGACTCGCGGACTCCTACTGTCAACACACATGCTAAATTACCGCCTCAACTGTTCCGGCGCAGGAAGAGGCGTGTCCTCGCCGCGTAACGAGACATAAAGAGGAAGTCATTAATCGCCCGCGTCTCGTCTGACCGATATATGCCCGCCTCTTCAGAAGAAACACACACACACACACACAACCCGCTAGGCTAATAGCACCCGCAGGTTTGATTTGTAAGGCCCTATAGAAGGAGCGTCACAATAGGCTGCGTCTTGAGTGGCCCATCTAGGCGTCTTTGTTGGCTCGCTGACCTACAAACACATCAGGACGACAGGGAGGAAGATATCCAATGACAAAACTCGGAGCTGCGGAATGTTTGAGTCTAATCCGCACCTTCCCTCCTGACGTCTACTGAGCAGTCACCGGGTCAGAGAGACGGACGGACGGACGGACACATCCAGAGAGGCACATCTCTGTGATAATAATAATAATAATAATAATAATAATAATACATTCAATTTTTTATTTATTGGCGCCTTTCTAGACACTCAAGGTCGCCTTACAGAAACACAACAACATTCACACACACACACACACACACCGTAATATACCGCATTTACGCCAATATAAGCGGGATTTTTCAGGCACAAAATACAACTGCAAATTAATGTTTTTTATTAACGTTTCTGTTTCATTTATGTTAATATTCTCTTAAAAATACCATTTTTTTCTTTATTCAACAAACCCAATTTGTGACTTGTATCATTTTGATATCGTTTCACTTGAATGATAGATATCAAAATGTTGATTCTAGTGGTCAGAACTTCATTTCCCAAGATCCTTTGCTTTCCAGTCAGACAATTGTGGCGTTTATCCGACGCCATAGCGAAGGATTATTATCCCCTGTGCAGTGACCCAGCGTTTTGATTGTGTCTGTTCCTTAGATATTTTTTTACTTCTTGCTCGTGTTCTTCATTTTGAGAGTTTCGACTCTTTCTGCGATGACACATTGGACTCGTTTGTAGCCGGTTGTGCTAAGCTAAGCTAACCCGGTCGTGGTTTGTAGTCGCTGTTTGTTGTATTAGACTGTAAATTATCCTACTGTATTTAGTTTAATCTTACTTCCAGTGTTATTTAGTCTCTGTTAAGTGTGTGACGTGTCTAATGTTTCTTTATTTCTGTTATTGAGCTAATAAAAGCTTCTACTGTAGCACGTCTGTCTGTCTACGCACCATTGTTTAACATTATATAGACGCACACACGCATAAAGACCACGTGATTTCGTTTATTTTTGATTGTTCCTGACTCGAAATACGGAAAAATGAAGGCTTATATTTACACGCATATTTGAAATCGGATTTTATATGCACCACCCAATGTTTTTGTGTGCTGAAAAATCGGAAAAGGGGTGCTTATATTCACGTTAATACGGTAATTATTTATCTATACTGATAAACAGACATGGAGATGGGCTTTTATAGATTGATAAAGATGGATGGATGACTAGTGAGACTTTCTTTCTCACACACACACACACACACACACACACACACACA
>CM051504.1:11866291-11882800 GCA_028031935.1 Paedocypris micromegethes
CTCGCTCGGTCACTTTCTCGCTCACCCACTCGCTCACCCACTCACTCACTCACTCTTCCACTGACTTCAGTTTTTGACTGTGAGAGTAAGACCTAGTGCATGTGCGCGTCATTGAAGATGTATTAATATGGTCTGGTCTCGCTCTGCTTTCTCTCTCAGGCCGTATGTGTCTCTGCTGCGGTCCGTCCAGGCGCTGGTCAGGAGTCACGGAGGGGGCGGAGCCTCGCCGCAGGTCATTATTCGTTACCGCCTTCTTCTGTCACTTAGTCATGACATAATGTTACGAATTTCCTGGGCGATATCAGTGAAAATTCATATAACGGTAGTGTCCAGACGGTATCGGTATTATACCACGGTGTTGGGGGCGGTGCATTACATTTCAGTAGACCTTAATAACGTAATTATTTGTATTCTCTACACAAATTTTGTAGTCTAACTTAATTTAAGTTAGAAATTAGACTCATGGGGAAATAATAATAATAATTTATTCGATTTTTTTTTTCTTTTTATTCGAACAGTGCTTTAGAGTCTCAAAGCGCCTCTTACACTGCAGTGTTAATATATGTATTTAAAAAGTAGTATATATAGTTATATATACAGTCTCTGATTAATATATAGTAGTATAGATAAACTTAATAAACAAACTACTACAACTGCTACTACTAATACAAAATATATTTATATCGTAGTCTATAAATACATAAATATATGTATTTAAAGTTTTATATATTTATATGTATTTGTATATATATATATGTATTTTAAAAAGTAGTGTGCATAGTAGTATATACAGTCTCTGATCAATATATAGTATAGATATACTTATACTAAATATATTTATATAGTAGTATATAAATACATAAATATATGCACTTAAAAAGTAATATTTATAAAAGTATATACAGTCTCTGATCAATATATAGTATAGATATATTACCGTAGATATGTTTATGTATTTATATACTCTTATATAAATATGTTATTAAAAAGTAATATATATAGTAGTGTATACAGTCTCTGATCAATATATAGTATAGATATACTAGATATATTTATACAAGTATAAAATAGTATAAAAATACATAAATACAGTATATGTAATTAAAAAGTAATATATATAGTAGTATATACAGTCTCTGATCAATATATATATATATATATAATATGGATCAGGAAACTGAATTGGTTTGGACAGGACTAGTTTTGGTGTGGTCTTGTGTCTGGGGACGGTGTTCTCGCCGGGGCATTGGACTCACGGAGGGGACCGGACCCGATGGGGCGTCGTGTGGTGTTGTGCTGGGATGCTCTCTGGAGGAGGACCGGATCCCTCGGGCTCTCCATCCTTAAAGCTGAGTCCTATTAGTTTAGTGGTAAACAGGCGGAGACAGACAGACAGCAGAGCCGCTCATATTCATTAGCTCCTGTGGAGAAGCAGGGGAGCGCGGGCCCTGTGGGAGCCCTCTCAGAAACCGCATCAGCACCGCATCTGCAGAGGCTCCCGGGACACGGCCACTCCAGGAAACACTCGCTATTTTTAATCAGCCTCCCACTTTGTGACTGTAATGTGACTTCTGTCGTGTGCGGACGTCTTCTCTCCGACCCCGAGACTAAAGAGTAGACTGCAAAAAAAATCAGTGTGGAAAAAATAAGAAAATAAAAATCAAAATGAGTGGAAAAAAAAGTAAAATTTAACAGAGACGGTTAAAACTGCTAAAAGCGCCTTACTAATGCTCAGAACTTGAACTTAAAAATATCTCTGATAATTGGGTGAGACAATTTTACTCGGTAAGACAGACTAAAACCAGACAAAAAATCGTGTTACACTGTAGATTTGTTTCTGCATTTCAGTTCCTGTTCTCAAGTATCTAGTTTCTTAAATTGACAAACATTGTGTTCTTAAAATGAGACAATTTCACTTGACCTTTCTTGTTTCAGGAAGTTCTGTGTTACTTTAAAAAATGTTTCGATTTTGTTTAAAATCTCATTAGAATTAGTAATTTTTTCCAAGCAAGAAAGTTCAAGTGCTATTTTCTTGAAATAAGCAAAGTCATCACTCCCTCTTAATCCTAGCAGTTAATGTTTCTTGTAAGAGAAAATAACAAGATTTATTGTATAATTTCAAGATGTTTGATCTTATGATGATGAAGATATTGATGTCAAGAACTTATTTTTTGCAGTGAAGAGGAGAGATGTGTAAAATACGAGATCAATAAATTACAGTTCAAATTGTAAATCAAGCATTAAATAAAAGTGCGGTTGTGCGATTACGAAATTGCATTTTCCTTCCCGTGAGACAATGTTACTTGGTAAGAATATTTTCTTGAAACACGCAAATTAATCTTTCACTCTTAAATCTAAGCTAGTTAATTGATCTTGTATGAAAAAAAAAATCAAGATTTATTGTGTGATTTCACGATTTTTCAGCTTGTCAAGAACTTGTTTTTTTGCAGTGAAGTGAAATACGAGAACAATAAATTATAGCTGAAATTGTAAATCAAGCATTAAATAAAAGTGCGGTTGTGCGATTACGAAATTGCATTTTCCTTCCCGTCAATGTCGATCGATTTTTTTTTTGTTGTTGCTTTGGAGTGAACGGTTTTTGTCATGAACCGTAGGCGTGTCATCGTAGCGAGACGCTTCACATCAAACGCAGTCAATCTGCTCGCGGGTTTCCGTACCAAGAGCGAGTGGCGAGTGGCGGACCCCCGGCTCCTCACCGCGGATGTCCCGCGTCCCTGTCACTCACACGTCAGATTAGCCTGGGCTCTTCTGTTGGCTCAGGAATGTGAGCGCGGGCACAGAGACAAGAATGTTCCGAGGCGCGGACAAACCGTTTTCCGTCCGAATTCACGGATGCGGCTCGCCAACACCAGCGAAGTCGAAATTCCGAAAAAAGCGCTTTAGACGATGCGTTCTGTCGTGTGTGTGTGTGTACGACTCGTGTGTCTGACGGGACGTCCGGCTCCGCCCGCCCCGCTCGCCCCTGGAACAATGAGCTTTATTTACCCGCAGATGCTGGTGATTGCGGGCGGCCTGAGGGTGTGAACTTCACTGCTCATTGTCGGGAGACGTTTGACACCAGAGCTATTTATAGCCTGATGCCACGCCCGTCCTTCTCCAGCTCAGCACTGGCGAGGGGATTCCGACCCACTGCTCCATTTCTACCCACTGGCCTCGCTATTCCACTGGATGTGTTTGGATTAGCCACTTTCACACAGCAATGCCGATAAATTGCCAGAGAATTACCGGAATTATTATCCCGTTAAAGACTGTTCACACAAGCCATTCCGGCATTTTACAGGTAAAGACTGTTCACACAAGCCATTCCGGCATTTTACCGGTAAAGACTGTTCACACTAGCCATTCCGGCATTTTACCGGGAAAAACTGTTCACACAAGCCATTCTGGAATTTTACCAGTAAAGACTGTTCACACTAGCCATTCCGGCATTTTACCAATAAAGGAATCCATTCCGACATTTTACCAATAAAGGAATCTATTCCGGCATTTTACTAGTAAAGGAAGTAATTCTGGCATTTTACTGGTATAGGAAGTCATTCCATCATTTTACCGGTAAAGACTGTTCACACAAGCCATTCCAGCATTTTACTGGTAAAACATCTTTCACACAGCACTTTCAAAATACTGTATTTTCGTTGTTTTTTTTTTTTTTTTTGGTCCATTTTTAAACTTTTAACATGGGTCAATTTGACTGGAACATAATAGGAGGGTTAAGCACTAACTGTGGTTTTCATTGTAAAGCTTTTCAGTAGCTGGATCAGAGGTTGTGGGTTCGAGTCCCAGGAACGGCACCAGCCTTGGGTAAAATGATGGTTTGTGGGTAAGACTGGATTCTGCCGCCCGCCGTCTCTTAGCTTGGCTGATGCTGGTGGACGACCAGCCAAGAATTCACTGGCACTTGTTGGCAACAGACATTTTGGCTCTTTGGTTGACAGGCACATTGTGGACGTGTCAGGCGAGCGTCCTGATTGGACGAGGCCGGCCAATGGTGTGGGAGCACAGCTTGGTCCTGGCCGCGCTGCTGCGTGATTGATGGGAGACGTACATGACCCAGAGACTTTCATCACCAAACCTCCTTTATTCCTCTGCTTTTCACTTTCGTTTCACATTTATCGTTGTCCTCTGAATTAGTGTCATTCACCTACTGCGACAGCATCGCTCTCCCTGATACTATCACTGTACGCGTTTAATTATACTAATTTAATCATTTTTTAATATTTAATTATAAATATATTTTCATTTAAATATATTTCAATATATTTACTATTATATCAGATTATGATGTGATATTTTTTCACCGTGGGGAAATGTAGCGAACTGAGTGAGATGATAAATAAATGATAAGTATTGTATGAAATCAATGCAAGAACAATATGTAAAATAAAATAAAAGCAACACAAATAAATAAACAATAAAGAGTCTGTCACACAACGTAGACAAAAATACAGTAAGATACAGTCAAAAATGTAAAAGCAACTTTCAAAAAGCCACTGTTCAAGTCAAATATGTAAAAAACCAAAACCAATTACTGTAATACAAAAATATATAATTCATATTTTAAAGTGGAAAACAGTGCGAAAATACATGATTGTATGTGTTTTTGAACAAGTTGCGATGAATTGCTGACGTTTGTTTCTTCCAGCTGAATTTCTTCACCGTGGGGAAACGTAGCGAACCGAGTGAGAAAAAGTTAAAGACTGTATGAAAACAATAAGATCAAAAAAAAAAAAAAATACATGAAATTAAAATAAAGAAATACAGCTCAAACAAAGTCAAAAATACAGTAAGATACATACATTGCAACATTTCTAAAGCAACTTTAAAACTTTTTTTTTAAAGCAACTGTTCAAGTAATTCAATGTATTAATTAATGAAGATTTATAAAGCAAAAATAAATAATTAAATAGACAGTTTATAATTTGTAAATTAAAACTAAGAATGTCTTTACATGGATTGTGTGTATTTTTGAATGAGCTGGAGTTGCGATGAGCTGCTGATTGTGATGAGTCTCTCTGTGATTGGTTGGTAGGCGGGAAACGTCCTGCGTCTGGCTTTTCATTCGCTGGGCTCGACGCTCTGGGGTGACGACGTGTGTAGTAAAGACCCGCCCACTCACCCTCACGCCCTCACCAGCTTCCTGTACGCTCTCCGAGGCCTGCTGCGTACCTCACTCTCCGTCGCCATGGTGACCGTACCCTCACACCTTATACAGGTAAGACCGAGTGCTGCTCATTAATATTCATGAGCTTAAAGATTAATCACTTATCATAATCTCTATATAATACTCAACTTTAAAGCTTTTTAAAAAACTTAATTAAAACAAAATGAGTTTGGGAGCGCTCTATTCCAGGACAAAAAAGTGTGTAAAAGCAGAAGAGTAGAAGTAGAAAAGTAGAACATTTAGACGTGAGTGAGTTTTCACTTCAGATCGTTGGTCCTCTGCTTCATTCTGGTGCTTTAAAGGAAATATTACACATTTAGAAATATTTTTATATGTTGATGATGATGATGGTGATTATGATGATGAAGATGGTGATGATGATTATGATGATGAATACTATTGATGATGGTGGTGATGATGATGATGGTGGTGATCTTGATGATGAAGATGGTGGTGATGATGATGATGATGATGGTGATCTTGATGATGATAATGCTTGTGCTGGTGATGATAATGTAGATGACGATGGTGATCTTGATGATGATGATGGTGATGATGGTTATGATGATGAATACTAATGGTGATGATGATGATGATGATCTTGATTATGAAGATGGTGATGATGGTGGTGATGAATACTAATGATGTAGATGATGATGGTGATCTTCTTGATGATGAATATGGTGATGATGATGATGATGGTGGTGATCTTGATGATGAAGAGGGTGATGATGATGATGATGATGATGGTGATCTTGATGATGAAGAGGGTGATGATGTTGGTGGTGGTTATTTTGATGATGATGATAATGAAAGCATCTCATCCAGGACTTATTGTAGCACTTTATTCCTGATTAAAGGGATTTTGAAGGCTCGAGCTCCGCCAGTGCCACTCGCAGCTCTATTACTGAATCATTTTTTATCGTGTGTGGTGTTTGATGAGTTTTAGTGTCCGGCTCGACACGTCCGAGCGGGTCGTCTCGTGTGCGCCGTACGGAGCGTTAAACGCGGGGTTAACTGGCGGAGTTCACGGGCTGCATTTGCATCAGCACCGCATCCGAAGTCCATCATCATCATCACGCTCCTCGTAATGAAGCGTGTGCTCATGTATGTTTGATGTGAAAGCTCCTCCGTCGAGCTGAATCTTTAATCCAGCCGCACACACCTACACGAGCAGATGCTGCTGGGTCAGGACCCCGGAGACCCCCTGCTCCGCCTCCACCAATCACAGCCCAGACTGGGAACGTGATGAGGAGCTGCCGGGCTTTTATCCTCCTCGATAATGGACCTGAACCGAGACCAGCCTGTGACCTGGATCGTGGAGGTTTAGTCAAATTTGATGCGTTTTACGAGCCGGACTCGGAATTTACTCTTTTTTGATCAGATGTCGGTCTAGACCCGGGGTTCTTGACCTTTTTGACCTCAGGGCCCAAATTTTCCGAGTCAAAGTGGCCGGCAGAGGATGGAGAGACGAGCTTCTTCAACAACATCTTCTCCCGGCAGGAAAAAGCCCTCAGATATATGAATCATCTTATCATTTTACATTCAACGCGACAAAAAATTAGCCGCGATAGAAAAACTATCTGTGTGTGGAGCAACAATCACCAGCAGAAACACAACACACCTGAAGCGCCATCCGCAGATCAGACTTCTTTTTTTTCACTGTGCAACAATGTGTTACTTGTGAATATGATTCAATTGTTATTATTTTATGTTACTGAATGTTAATTCGCTCTTTGTTGAGGTTTCATTTATGATAAAACATTTATTTAGATTGAAAGAAAAGTTCAAGTGCAAGAAAAATCAATGTTTTTCCAAATAAGTAAGATATTTGTGTATATTTTACATGTTCATAGTTAAATAACTACGTATTCAGATTTCTTAGATACAGCAACTTTATTAAACATTTCAAATATACATATATATTTATAAATATATAAATCATTTAATAATGACTAAAATGTTGTGGTACTTAGTCGACTGAAATTAGACTAAACCTGAAAAAATCTGACAAATTTGGGACTAAAACGTAAAAATCTTTGTCAAAATGAACACTGGTAGGAATTCTGTGCATGTAATGAAGCGGAGTTGAACAGCCGTATTTGTTTAAACTGATTTAGATTTGTCTTTTGTCTAATACAGTGACACACTTCTGTTAGTCAATAAATGCACTAGTGTATTTTGGTATTGCGCATTATATTCTTATTTTGCACCACTGTTTTTTTTTGCACAATTGTTTATTTATTTATTGTTGTTTCCTCACTGTTGTCTTTTAAATTGTCCCTATTTGTTTTTCTGTTAAAAAACTTTTTGCTGCTGATTCTACAAAAAACATTTCCCCTAGTGAGATAAATAAAGTCTTATCCATCCATCTATCCATCCTTTTAGCCATGAACACTGGTTTTACTGGGCGTGTCTGCTGGGCCGTGCTGGTTCTGGTTTGATCCGCTATTTCATCGGTGACGTGCTGTGGGACTTCAGCTCTTCCCTAACAAAGTTGCTCGGTTGAATTTTTAATGCTGGATTTGGGAAAAGGGTCTGGAGGCTCCGGTCGGCTCTTAAAGGAGGAGGGATGGAGAGAGGAGGAGGGAAAACAGAACACAGATGCATGAAAACTGCATTAGGCCGTGTCAGATGCTGCTGCAGAGAGAGAGAGAGAGAGAGAGAGAGAGAGAGAGAGAGAGAGAGAGAGAGAGAGCGAGAGCATGAAATATTCACTAGAGATGAGCTTCTCACGGGCCGAGCAGTTCCGCGTGTGGCCATGAGGTGGCGCTTTTCAGTGTGAGAGTATGAAAGTGTTTTTTTTTTTTTTCTTACAGCCTTATTGTTATTGGTCATTTTAGACTAAAAAGACGAGTTTCATGTGTTTAAAACCTTTAGTTTCATATTATATTTTACAATTCGCTTGTATTGGAAATAAATTGGAAAAAAAACATATAGTGTATACATTTAATTTGTACTCTATGTGAATATATTGCCATAATTTCATATTATATTTTACATTTCACTTGCATCATACCGTACATTGTATACAATTGGAAAAAAACATATATTAAACATTTAATATACGTTTAACATGTGAATATATTGCCATAAATACAATGGAATAGCAGCCCTTAATTGTCATTGTATCAATGCGTTACAATAAAATTGGTGTTGCTACTTTTTGCAGAAAGAACAATGTGCCAACAAGAGTAAAATATACACACTGAATAAAGCCAAGATAAATAACTACAAAATATCAAAATGTAGTAAAAAAGTGATAAATAAAAATTAAAAAAAAAAATTTTCAAAGTCGATTTGGCAAAATACGAAAGTAACAGAATGTTCAAATAAGCTGTTTGACTACTATTGTAAAACTACAATAATAACAAACATTTATATTTAGTTCTGAAACGAACGCAAGAATGTGTTTAATCAAATCCATTGTAATTAAAATTGTAGTACATTGTAATTACAAATCGACCTCTGTAAATACAATTGACATATGTAGATGTATCAGTGTTTATTTTTACACTGTTTTACACTGTTTACACTGAGACAGTTAAAACTGTGAAAAGCGCCTTACAAATACTCATTATTATTATTATTATCATCATCATCATTATTATCATCATCATCATCATCACGCGTAGTTAGTTAACTGACTGATAGTTTATTAATGATGTTTTTGGTGGTAGAATATTCCCCTCGTGACATGAACACAATAGCGAGGAATCCCGTGATGTCAACGTCCATCAGTGGCTTCATGAGGAATGTGACAGTCGAGCTCATCACGACATTCCCCAGATTCCTGGACGTCATTAAACGTTCGGAAGGTTCCGGCATCTGTGGTTCTGATGAGGCCCGATGCTCGAGCGGGTTCAGATGATCAGTGATGTCATCGCGGCTGTGACACGCCCATTCCTCAAACCCTTGACCTTATCGCTCGAGTGTCCGGGATGTTTTGTGCCGCATCGGTTTTTGTGTTTTTTTACGATCATCTCTTCGCTGTTTTCATGTCGGTCAGGAAACGAAAAAATGACCTGCAGGAAAATGTCTTAATTAATGAGTCGCAATTAAACGTCGTCCACAGGGTTTAATTAACTAAAGCTGCTCATGTCCCATCCTACTGTTCTCTCTCTCTCTCCCTGTCTCTCTCTCTCTCTCACTCTCTTTCTCTCTCTCCCTCTCTCTCCGTCTGTCCATCTCTCACTTTCACTCTCTCTCTCTCTCTCTCTCTCTCCCTCTCTCTCCGTCTGTCCATCTCTCACTTTCACTCTCTCTCTCTCTCTCTCTCTCTCCCTCTCCCTGTCTCTCTTATGCGTTCTGTCGTGTGTGGTGTGTACGACTCGTGTGTCTGACGGGACGTCCGGCTCCGCCCGCCCCGCTCGCCCCTGGAACAATGAGCTTTATTTACCCGCAGATTGCTGTGATTGCGGGCGGCTGAGGGTGTGAACTTCACTGCTCATTGTCGGGAGACGTTGACACCAGAGCTATTATAGCCTGATGCCACGCCCGTCCTTCTCCCCTCAGCACTGGCGAGGGGATTCCGACCCACTGCTTCCATTTTACCCACTGGCCTCGCTATTCCACTGGATGTGTTTGGATTAGCCCCTTTCACACAGCAATGCCGATACATTTCCGAGCATTACCGGACTTATTATCCCGTTAACGGGACTGTTCAACACAAGCCATTCGGCATTTTACAGGTAACGACTGTTCCACAAGCATTCCGGCATTTTACCGGTAAAGACTGTTCACACTAGCCATTCCCGGCATTTTCCCGGGAAAAAAAACTGTTCACACAAGCCATTCTGGAATTTTACCAGTAAAGCCTGTTCACACTAGCCATTCCGGCATTTTAACCAATAAAGGAATCCATTCCGACATTTTACCAATAAAGGAATCTATTCCGGCATTTTACTAGTAAAGGAGTAATTCTGGCATTTTACTGGTATAGGAAGTCATTCCATCATTTTACCGGTAAAGGGACTGTTCACACAAGCCATTCCAGCATTTTACTGGTAAAAACATCTTTCCCCCAGCACTTTCCAACAATACTTTATTTTCGTGTTTTTTTTTTTTTTTTTGGTCCATTTTTAAACTTTTAACATGGGTCAATTTGACTGGAAACATAATAGGAGGGTTAAGCACTAACTGTGGTTTTCATTGTAAAGCTTTTCAGTAGCTGGATCAGATGTGTGGTTCGAGTCCCCAGGAACGGCACCGCCTTGGGTAAAAAAATGATGGTTTGTGGGTAAGACTGGATTCTGCGCGCCGTCTCTTAGCTTGGCTGATGCTGGTGGACGACCAGCCCCAGAATTCACTTGCACTTGTTGGCAACAGACATTTTGGCTCTTTGGTTGACAGGCACATTGTGGACGTGTCAGGCGAGCGTCCTGATTGGACGAGGCCGGCCAATGGTGTGGGAGCACAGCTTGGTCCTGGCGCGCTCGCTGCGGATTGATGGGAGACGTACATGCCCCAGAGACTTTCATCACCAAACCTCCTTTATTCCTCTGCTTTTCACTTTCGTTTCACATTTATCGTTTCTTGTCCTCTGAATTAGTGTCATTCACCTACTGCGACAGGCATCGCTCTCCCTGATTACTATCACTGTAGTTTAATTATATAATTTAATCATTTTTAATATTTAATTATAAATATATTTTCATTTAAATATATTTCAATATATTTACTATTATATCAGCTTATGATGTGATATTTTTCACCGTGGGGAAATGTAGCGAACGAGTGAGATGATAAATAAATGATAAGTATTGTATGAAATCAATGCAAGAACAATATGTAAAATAAAATAAAAGCAACCAAATTAAATAAACAATAAAGAGTCTGTCACACAACGTAGACAAAATACAGTAAGATACAGTCAAAAAGTAAAAGCAACTTTCAAAAAGCCACTGTTCAAGTCAAATATGTAAAAAACCAAAACAATTACTTAATACAAAAATATATAATTCATATTTTAAAGTGGAAAACAGTGCGAAAATACATGATTTATGTGTTTTTGAAACACGTTGCGATGAATTGCTGACGTTTGTTTCTTCCAGCTGAATTTCTTCACCGTGGGGAAACGTAGCGAACCGAGTGAGAAAAAGTTAAAGGACTGTATGAAAACAATAAGATCAAAAAAAAAAAAAAAATACATGAAATAAAATAAAGAATACAGCTCAAACAAGTCAAAAATACAGTAAGCACATACATTGCAACATTTCTAAGCAACTTTAAAACTTTTTTTTTAAAGCAACTGTTCACGTAATTCAATGTATTAATTATGAAGATTTATAAAAGCAAAATAAATAATTAAATCGACAGTTTATATTTGTAAATTAAAACTAAGAATGTCTTTACATGGATTGTGTGTATTTTTGATGAGCTGGAGTTGCGATGAGCTGCTGATGTGATGAGTCTCTCTGTGATTGGTTGGTAGGCGGGAAACGTCCTGCGTCTGGCTTTTCATTCGCTGGGCTCGACGCTCTGGGTGCCGACGTGTGTAGTAACGACCCGCCCACTCACCCTCACGCCCTCACCAGCTCCTGTACGCTCTCCGAGGCCTGCTGCGTACCTCACTCTCCGTCGCCATGGTGACCGTACCCTCACACCTTATACAGGTAAGACCGAGTGCTGCTCATTAAATTCATGAGCTTAAAGATTAATCACTTATCATAATCTCTATTAATACTCAACTTTAAAGCTTTTAAAAAAACTTAATTAAAACAAAATGATTTGGGAGCGCTCTATTCCAGACAAAAAAGTGTGTAAAAGCAGAAGAGTAGAAGTAGAAAAGTAGAACATTTAGACGTGAGTGAGTTTTCATTCCGATCGTGGTCCTCTGCTTCATTCTGTGCTTTAAAGGAAATATTACACATTTAGAAATATTTTTATATGTTGATGCTGATGCTGATGGTTACTTATGATGCGAAGATGGTGATGATGATTATGATGATGAATACTATGATGATGGTGGTGATGATGATGTGGTGTGATCTTGATGATGAAGATGGTGGTGATGATGATGATGATATGATGATGCTGATGGTGATCTTGATGATGATAATGCTGTGTGGTGATGATAATGTAGATGACGTGGTATCTGATGATGATTGATGGTGATGATGGTTTATGATGATGAATACTAATGGTGATGATGATGATGATGATCTTGATTATGAAGATGGTGTGATGGTGGTGATGAATACTAATGATGTAGATGATGATGGTGATCTTCTTGATGATGAATATGGTGATGATGATGATGATGGTGGTAATCTTGATGTGAAGAGGGTGATGATGATGATGATGATGATGATGGTGATCTTGATGATGAAGGGGGTTGATGATGTTGGTGGTGGTATTTTGATGATGATGATAATGAAGCATCTCATCCAGGACTTATTGTAGCACTTTATTCTGATTAAAGGGATTTTTGAAGGCTCGAGCTCCGCCAGTGCCACTCGCAGCTCTATTACTGAATCATTTTTTATCGTTGTGGTGTTTGATGAGTTTTAGTGTCCGGCTCGACACGTCCGAGCGGGTCGCTCGTGTGCGCCGTCCGAGCGTTAAACGCGGGGTTAACTGGCGGAGTTCACGGGCTGCATTTGCATCAGCACCGCATCCGAAGTCCATCATCATATCACGCTCCTCGTAATGAAGGTGTTGCTCATGTATGTTTGATGTGAAAGCTCCTCCGTCTAGCTGAATCTTTAATCCAGCCGCACACACCTACACGAGCAGATGCTGCTGGGTCAGGACCCGGAGACCCCCGCTCCGCCTCCACCAATCACAGCCCAGACTGGGAACGTGATGAGGAGCTGCCGGGCTTTTATCCTCCTCGATAATGGACCTGAACCCGAGACCAGCCTGTGACCTGGATCGTGGAGGTTTAGTCAAATTTGATGCGTTTACGAGCCGGACTCGGAATTTACTCTTTTTTGATCAGATGTCGGTTAGACCCGGGGTTCTTGACCTTTTTGACCTCAGGGCCCAAATTTTTCCGAGTCAAAGTGGCCGGCAGCCAGGATGGAGAGACGAAGCTTCTTACAACATCTTCTCCCGGCAGGAAAAAGCCTCAGATATATGAATCATCTTATCATTTTACATTCAACGCGACAAAAAATTAGCCGCGATAGAAAAACTATCTGTGTTTGTGGAGCAAACAATCACCAGCAGAAACACAACACACCTGAGCGCCATCCGCAGATCAGGACTTCTTTTTTTTCACTGTGCAACAATGTGTTACTTGTGGAATATGATTCAATTGTTCTTATTTTATGTTACTGTATGTTAATTCCCTCTTGTTGAGGTTTCATTTATGATAAAACATTTCTTAGTTAAAGAAAAGTTCAAGTGCAAGAAAAATCAATGTTTTCCAAATAGTATAGATATTTGTGTATATTTTACATGTTCATAGTTAAATAAACTACGATTCAGATTGTTTAGATACAGCAACTTTATTGTAAACATTTCAAATCTACATATATTTATAAATATATAAATCATTTAATAATGACTAAAATGTTTTGGTACTTAGTCGACTGAATATACTAAACCTGAAAACATCTGACAAAATTGGGACCTAAACGTAAACATCTTTGTAAAAATGAACACTGGTAGGAATTGTGCATGTAATGAAGCGGAGTTGAAACAGCCGTATTTGTTAAACTGATTTTAGATTTGTCTTTGTCTAATACATTGACACACTTCTGTTAGTCAATAAATGCCACTAGTGTATTTTGGTTTATTGCGCATTATATTCTTATTTTGCACCCACTGTTTTTTTTTTTCGCACAATGTTATTTATTTATTGTTTGTTTTCCCACTTGTTGTCTTTTAAATTGTCCCTATTGTTTTTTCGTTAAAAAACTTTTTGCTGCTGATTCTACAGAAAAACATTTCCCTAAGTGATAAATAAAGTTTATCATCCATCTATCATCCTTTTAGCCATGAACACTGGTTTTACTGGGGTGTCTGTGGGCCGTGGCTGGTTCTGGTTTGATCCGATTTCATCGGTGACGTGCTGTGGGACTTCAGCTCTTCCTAACAAAGTTGCTCGGTTGAATTTTAATGCTGGATTTGGGAAAAGGGTCTGGAGGCTCCGGTCGGCTCTTAAGAGGAGGGATGGAGGAGAGGAGGAGGGAAAAACAGAACACAGATGCATGAAAACTGCATTAGGCCGTTCAGATGCTGTGCAGAGAGAGAGAGAGGAGAGAGAGAGAAGAGAGAGCGAGAGAGAGAGAGAGAGACATGAATATTCACTAGAGATGAGCTTCTACGGGCCGAGCAGTTTCCCCCTTTTTTCCTTTTTTTGGCGTGTGGCCATGAGGTGGCGCTTTTCCGTGTTAGAGGTATGAAGTTTTTTTTTTTTTTTTCTTACAGCCTTCTTGTATTGGCATTTTCGACTCAAAGACGAGTTTCCTTGTGTTTACAACCTTTAGTTTCATATATCTTTTACAATTCGCTTGTCTGGAAAAACTTGGAAAAAAACTATCGTTATACATTTAATTTGTACTCTATGTGAATTATTGCCATAATTTCATATTATTTTTACATTTCACTTGCATCATACCGTCCTTGTATACAATTGGAAAAAAACATATATTATTACACATTTATTATTACGTTTCAACATTTGCATATATTCATAAATACACGGATAGCAGCCCTTAATTGTCATTGTATCAATGCGTTACAATAAAATTGGTGTTGCTACTTTTTGCAGAACGAACACTGTGCCAACAAGAGTAAAATATACACACTGAATAAAGCCAAGCTACATAAAACTACAATATCACAATGTAGTAAAACAGTGATAAATAAAAATTAAAAAAAAATTTTCAAGTCGATTTGGCCAAAATACGAAATTAAACAGAATGTTCAAATAAGCTGTTTGACTACTATTGTAAAACTACAATAATACCCACACATTTAATTTAGTTCTGAAACGAACGCAAGACTGTGTTTAATCAAATCCATTGTAATTAAAATTGTCGTACATTGTAATTACAACATCGACCTCTGTAAATACAAATTGACATATGTAGAGGATCAGTGTTTATTTTTCATCACGCGCGCAGCTTTTGCGCCAGTTAAAACTGTGAAAACGAACCATACAAATACTCATTATATATTATTATCACGCGAGTTAGTTAACTGACTGATAGTTTATTAATGATGTTTTTGGTGGTAGAATATTCCCCTCGTGACATGAACACAATAGCGAGGAATCCCGTGATGTCAACTGTCCATCAGCTGGCTTCCTGAGGAATGTGACCGTCGAGCTCATCACGACACTTCCTTCTAACCTTTCGCATTTTCCTGGGCATCGTTTTCTCATCCCTCCAACACGTTCGGACGGTTCCGGCATATGTGGTTCTGATGAGGCCCGATGCTCGAGCGGCCCTCTTTTCCTTTCCCCCCTTTTGTCAGATGACAGTGATGTCATCGCGGATGTGACACGCCCATTCCCAAACCCTGCCCTTATCGATCGAGTGTCCCCCCCGCGGTTTATGTTTTGTGCAAGCCATCGGTTTTTGTGTTTTTTTTCTTCGAGACTTCCCCGATCATCAGAGTAGATGGTGTAATGTTGGGGGCTTCTTTTGGTTTTTCCTCCCCTGGACTCCCCGACCAGCCTCTCTGTTGGTCAGAAACGAATAAAATGAAATTGAAGAAAAGGTCTTAATTAATGAGTCGAAATTAAAAGTTAGTAAACAGGGTTAATTAAACTAAAGTCTGCCCTAATGTCACATAATACTGTCTATCTCTATATCCCTGTATCTCTCGCCTCTCACTCGTGATTCATCCCCTTTACCCGCTTGTCATGCCCACCTCCAGCCCTCTTCCTCTGAGCGATCACTTCGCGACGTCGGAACATGCCTAAATCTGACTCGCTCTCTATATATCTGCTCTATATCTCGATGATCTCACTCCTCCTAGATCACTCGGCCTCAAAGCCTCAGAAGTTTACCACTATATCTCGAGTCTTATCCTATCTCTCTCTCTCTCTCCCTGTCTCTCTCTTCTCCTCCCTCTCTCTTTCCTCTCTCTTCTGTCTCTCTCTCTATCTCTCTCTTCTCTCTCTCTCTCTTTTATCTCACTGCTCCACCTGTCTCTCTCCTATCTATCTCTCTATATATCTCTTATATATATCCTATCTAGCTACTATCGATCTATATATCTATCTATATTCTATCCATCAACCTCCTCCATCAATCCTTCCACAACACTCCATCCACCATCCATCCATACAAACAATCCATCCATCACATCCATCCATCCACTCACCATCCATCAATCCACCCAAAACCCACTGGGGGGGTTCTCTCTCC
>CM051504.1:11926391-11945910 GCA_028031935.1 Paedocypris micromegethes
CAGCCCCGGACACAGACATTAGCAGAAGCGCCTCGGGCTGAGCGCAATCAATTTGTCCGGCACAGACAGCAAAGCCCTGGATGTTAGAAACTCTCTTTACCCCAATGTGACAGGCCCGAGCTCCATCTGAGAGCGCACACACACACACACACACGCACACACACTCAATGCAAGCTTCAATTATACAGTACGCCCAAAGCTCATAACAAGCCACTGTATGTCATTAAACAATTCTTGCAATATTATTCTTCTTAACTTATTTAGTGTATTTTCTGACACTTATCGGCGTATTTTCTGTCTATTGACTTTTAACAGAGTTTTGTTGCTGAATGTTGATATATAAAATTCCGCCAATCAGAAAACCAGAATAGAATGAAATTATAAAGAATGGAATGGAATAGAATAGAACTTATAAAGACAATTTGGAGTAAAATAGATAGTAAAAGAATAGAATTGAATTTATAAAGAAAATTAGAATAGAATAGAATGCCTTTATTGTCACAGTATCACAAGCAAAATTAGTCATTTAAATGACACAGTGACCTCAGTTGATCTGGATATCTCGAGTGACCAAAAAGATAGACAGTTTCAAATTGAATAGCAATATTTTTAAAAATCCATGCGGAAAAATACGTGGGGAAAGTTGTTTCTATGTTTAATTGACTCAATCCAGCTCAAGTTTGCCTCGATTTGATTGGTCGGTGCGATTGACACCTGGATGATTGACAGCTGTCAGTGTCTCCGCCCAGGTCAGAGGTCAGATGGGTCGGAAATACGGTTCGAACTGGGAGCGAGACTCAAGGTCACGGCGAAACCGAAGGCCGACAGTGGGAATGAGAAGTTAACGAAGCTGACACGAGCTCTGACACAATTAACCAGCGTTTAGCCGGAACGTATTGCGCCGTTCTAAATACACTGACGGTTCATCCAGATGATTTTGCCTTAATGCCCGGGGATAATTAACCGTCACGTGACTTGTTTTGAATTCCACGCCCTCTTTCTGTCTAATGTTCATGTTTTAGATGAATTGTACGGAATGATTTTTGTGTTTTGATTTATGGTTTATAATGTATTCATTATTAGTCAGTATACCTGACTCCATAGTTACTCCCTTTTTTATATGTGTGTGTGTGCGTGTGTGTGTGTGTGTGTGTGTGTGTGTGTGTGTGTGTGTGTGTGTGTGTGTGTGTGTGTGTGTGTGAAAACGACGAATCCTCATTTCCACCTTAGGCGCATGTTTTTGTTCTGTGCTGCGTGTTTTTTAAAGTGAGATGCTATAAACAGCAGCTTGACAAGATACATCCATCCATACTTTTTTCTGAACCATGTTTCCATTTCTGGGTCATGGGGAACTGGAGCCAATCCTAGCAACTGTGGGCTAGAAGGCGGGACAAGCGACCAGCCAATCACAGAGCGGGACACACACACACAGTCACACTGTTACTCTTATTCAGACACTTTTTCCGACGTCGGTTCTTATGACCGCATGCTTTTGGACTGTAATTTCCTGCCCTAAGAGAAATATTGTATATAAATATCGTAATATAGTATTTACGTGAATATAAGCACCCCTTTCTTTTCAAATTTTTGGCGCTCAATAACTTGCTTATAATCGCGGATTTCAAATATACGGAAAAGAAGTAAGTGTTAAACTAAATACAGTACAATCATTTATATCACAACAAACAGAGACTACAAACCACGACCAGCTTAACTTAGCTTAGCACAACCGGCTACAAACAAGTCCAATGTGTCATCGCAGAGTCGAAACATTCGAAAATGAAGAACATGAGCAAGAAGTAAAAAAAAAAATCCAAGGGACAGACACAATCAAAACGCTCGGTCTAATAAAGAGGGGATAATAATCCTTCCTCTTCACACGGCGTCAGATAAACAGAGAGCTAGAAACAGGCCTGAGCTTGAAACAATTACTCTGTGCATGGGCGGAGTCTGACTGGGGAGCAAAGGATCTTGGGAAATGAAGTCCTGGCCACTAGAATCGACTTTCTGTTATCGATTAATCAAACCGATATAAAAATGACACGAGTCCCAAGTTAGGTTTGTTAAATAAAGAAAACAATAGTATTTTAAAAGACTATTAGCGATAATTGAACCCGAAACATTTTTTTTCTGAGCTTGAAAAATCAGGGGGGTGCTTATATTCGCGCAAAAGCGAACGTTTTCATTGGTTCGGCCCTTCAACGCGGCTCCCTGTGTGTGTGTGCGTGTGATGAAGTATTAATGTAGTGAAGGCTGTGCACATTCAGACGCAGCACACACACACACTCAAGCCGCGTCATTATGGCATCAGCGTGGCACACACCGTGACAAACTGCGGGCAGAGCGAGAGATGGAGGTCTAAACGAGTCCTGCGCCGCTCACACCAAATCAGGCGATAAGAGCAGCAAACCGTCCGGAAAATGGCCTGGCGCTCACTCCCGGGCCGCGCCCGCGTTAAGATAATCAGACTGATTGCTGGGCGTCGGCTCCGCCCCTGATGAGAAAGCCAAGCATGAGTGCGTCCTGATGCAGAGTATGTTGATTCTGAAGTGGCTGATTCCACTGCGGTTCATGGCTCGCCACACTATACACACGCCATCTCACTTCAACGTCTGTCTGTCTGTCTGTCTCAGAGCGCGTCTCGCTGATCGTGTGTGTCTGAAAATGTTTATGAAACACATACCTGTCTCTCTTTCACTCTATCAATCAATGAATCAGTGAATCTAAGTATCTGTCTGTCTGTCTCAGAGCGCGTCTCGCTGATCGTGTGTGTCTGAAAATGTTTCTGAAACACATACCTGTCTCTCTTTCACTCTATCAATCAATCAATCAATCGATCAGTGAATCTAAGTATTTGTCTGTCTGTCTGTCTGTCTACACACACATACACACAAATAGAAAACCAGAGGTGTAAAGTACTTGAGTAAATGGATTTTGATACTTCATTTAAGTATGTAAAGTATGTGTTGGCTAACTTGTACTTGAGTATGGGTTTTTTTTGTGTGTGGCTACTTTGTACTTAAGAATGTTTTGGCTACTTTGTACTTAAGTATGTTTGGCTACTATGTACCTAAGTATGTTTTTGGCTACTGCACTGAAGTATGTTTTTGGCTACTTTGTACTTAAGTATGTTTTGGCTACTTTGTACTTATGTATGTTTTTTGCTACTTTGCACTTAAGTATATTTTTGGCTACTTTGTACTTGTACTGCAACCTTTACTCTCAACCTCACTACATTTGTTATTGAGTATCCGTACTCTTTACTCCACTACATTTGAAAGGACACTTACATTTTCAGTTACTCATCACACGTTCTCGTTACTCTCTTGTAGAGTTCTCTCGTTCTCATTACTCATCACACAGTGTGATTGTGGACGGCATCTGTTTATTTCGCAGTAAATTTTTGGGGTGAACGATGCGATACCGCCATCTGTAGGGAGCTGAAGGTACTGGATGCAAATTATCAGCTCAATCACGAAAACGTATTTTATGTATATCATTTTTATCATGTATAATTTACTAATTAAAATGTTATTTTACTATTTTTTTTTCTTGCACACTTCAGTTTGATGAGACTTCTTGTTCATTTTATCTACTTTGTTCTACCATTTTTAAAACATTGAGGTGTTAAATTCCGTTTCTGTGTTAGAAAACGAAACATACTCTGCATTGTCTGTCCCACACCCCACGGGCTATTGTGGTATGAATTTTTCACGAATCTATTGGTACACGTTTATTTCCTCTCTTTGTTTTTAGGTCATTAATCCGCTTAGTTCATACTTGCCTTTACGTTGTTTTATTTATAGCTCAGCTCATATTAATATTAACTCTAGCCCAGAAACATGAAAAATGCAAATGTCAAATGCAAATGGACGTGGTTCGGCGGTGGATTAATTCTGCCGATCTTGAGAACAGGAACACGTGGTTCCGCTGAATGTATTGATCCCGCGACAGCTGGAAGATTCTATAGGCGCGGTCAGGACGCATTAGCCTCACGCGCCACAGGTCCACGCCGGTCCGAACCACCTGACCCACATTCCGCCGGAAACCCAACTCCTGTTTTACACTTTACAAACTGGTGATTCTCACAGAAATGTAGATTCAGCAATAATCAAAAACATTTGTAGTGTGTTTGAAAAAAAAGACGCAGCGTTTCGCATGTGACCATTGTTTGCATGTGACCAACTTTTCCGACCTTTATTTTTTTAAACGCGAAACGTTCGAGCGGACGAACACGCAATTACGTCAACACGACTCAAGAGTGACACAAAACTATTTTAATTGAACTAATAATTGTGCACACACAGTTTTGTCAACTCAAATAACGAAGTACTCGACTAGAAAATGGATTATCTTAGGAATATCAAGTAATCGCGGCCCTCGAGTGCGGTGAACGTTTGTCAGGCGTGTAAAAGTGTACAACTCCACTTTACACTTTACAAACTGGTGATTTTCGCAGAAATGTGGATTCGACCCAAAATCTCGAGTGGTGTGAAGTTGAACCATCCAACACTTTCTAGTCTCGTTGAAAATCGCGGGGTTTCGCGCATGCGCGTAGTGTTCGCGTAACTTTGCGGACAGTTTTTTTTTTACGCGAAACTTTTTACGTCAAAACGACTCAAATATGGCACAAAGCAATGTGAACTAAAGCATTAAATGTGTACCAACTCAAATATCGAATACTTTCGACTCGCTTTTACATGTTTTTTATATTTTTACATTTATTTGCTTTACAAAGCTATACGCTTTGAGACGGTTGAAATTGTGAAAAGCGCCTTACAAATGCACATTTAAGAAAAAAACACATTTATTTAATTTGAGAAAAATTCAGACCGGTTGATTAGCCGCTCGTCAAGGTGTGAGGAATGGATCTATCAGTTGGAGGAAAGATTGATGGTGATGCTGGTGAGATGCTGTGTTTGCCCGGGGTCTGTCGGGGTGACTAAAGCAGAACGTGGGTGTTGGATGGCGCTGTCCTGGAGCTGCACGTGACCTTCTGAGAGTACGTGTGAGAATAATACATGTAAAAACAGAATAAAATGTTGAAATAGAAGATACGAAACAACTAATATTCCTATATAATGGGTTTTAATGAATCTAGATCTGTCTGTCTATCTGCAGTGGTGTAAAGTACTTGAGTAAATGAACTTTTTTTCACTTTGTACTTGTACTGTGTATCAAAAATATAAGCAACTTTTACTTCCTACTTGACTACATTTCAGGTTGAGTATGTTTTGTACTCGGTACACATTTGAAGTTACACCCGTTAAGTTGGCTTCTATTTCTACCACGGTTCATTTCTTGGGCGGATGAGGTGATATCGCCATCTGCAGGATGCTGAGGGTACTGGATGGTGTTTATGCGCTAAATTACGCTTACTTTTTTGTTCATTTGAGTTTGCCTGAGGTTGACTTTTTTTTAAATCATTGTTGTTCTGCCATCTTGAAAGTTATTTTAAAATTGAATACTTTATGACTTTTACTCGGGCCTTTTTGGAATTGGTGACTTGTATTTAGTAATTTTTACAGTGAGGTGTCCGTACTTTTACTCAAGTATTGTTTACACCTCTGTCTGTACTCTTCTAAACAACTCAGTTGAGACGAGTAACAAAAAGTGTCCAAGTTTCTATTGAGTTAGTTTTTGCGTTTTTGTTGTTGTCTGAGCGAGTTTCAGGAAAGCGTCTTTTGTCGTGTGTAGTTTCAAGAGTACAAGTTGAAACAAAGGAAACAGTCGATAAAACGTGTTCGCTGATTGGCTGTTGTGTTCGTGCGCCCTCTGCTGTCCGCTCGACGTCGTTTACGTGGTGACGTCATGAAGCGAATCGACTCATTTACGTTTTCGCGTTTGTGACTGATCAGTGACTAAAGAGTACAGTACAGTAGAGTTTACAGTCGGAGCTTCTTACACGGTGGAGCACGTGCGCAACCCCGGTGAAATGGGCTTTCTGACGGCGCCGCAAGTGTAATCGAGTGTGTAATTTCACATCTCGAACTTCCATTGTGGCCACGCAAACGAGCTAGCCGCACGGTGACATTAAGCGACTGAGGAGCGCGCACACTGAGATGATTACACGCCGCACTGTCTGATTTCCAGCGCCGGTGGAGAGCTTGATCTTCATTTTCCCCTCCGATGGGCGCGTTAGCTGACGCGTGCGTGCGTGCGCGTGCTCGCAGGTGCGAGGGGAGGCGCGTGCACGCGGCGCGCTCGCGTCTAATGACATGATTAAATAGAATAGAAGAGAATAGAATAGAAGAGAATAGGATAGCCTTTATTGTCACAGTGCACATATACGAAGTGAGTCATAAAAATGTACAGTGAAATTATAGCAACTTCCTGACCAGTGCATCACGCATTAATAAATCTATTCAAAAAGTACAATATTACAATATATTACAGTCACAGAACTTTACAGCAGTGGAGAGAATATGTGGATATATATGGATTATATAAAATATATGGATTATAAACATTTGGGTTGAGCAGGGGGTTATTTTAGATTTTATTTTGATTGAGCCGGTGTTCTCAAATTCTATGAGGATTTCCTACATCGCTAAAAATACATACACTTGTGCAATGACGATAATTATTATTTTAATATCCTTTAAGCGATTTCATTTATGCATATATGAATATGTTATTGTATTTATTTTATAACAATTAAGATAGAACTCTAGGTTTCCTGACTTCACATTAAGCAAGCACGTCGAATATGGACGAACAGTACAGTATTCCAAGTATTTTATAATAAACACACCGAATTAATGTGTTGCTAGCTCATTCATTAATTTGTTATTTTGTTCAAATTGTGCTTTTATTTGCCACACACTACACATTATACATGATACAACATGCAGTGAAATGTTTTTTTTTAGCATTTAAACTTGGGGTTTGGATGCATTTAAAAAACGTAGAGAGAAATACAATAAAAAATAAAGATAAAAAAGATGAAAAATACAATGAAATGGAGATCAAAATATGTAAAATAAATGTAAAATAAAATGCAAAATACAAAAAGTGTGTGTGTGTGTGTGTGTGTGTGTGTGTGTGTGTGTGTGTGTGTGTGTGTGTGTGTGTGTGTGTGTGTGTGTGATGAAGATTGAGCAGTAAACACAGCTGTACCTGATCTCACAATGTCTCATCCATCTGTTCTCACTCTCTCTTTCTCCTGCTCCCCCGTCTCTCTCTCTCTCTCTCTCTCTCTCTCTCTCTCTCTCTCTCTCTCTCTCTCTCTCTCTCTCTCTCTCTCTTGTCCTCATGCGTCATGACGTGTTTGAGTGGCGGCGTTGGTTTTCTACCAGCTGTCTTATCGAGGTCAGAAAGGCGGCGGTCATTAGGCGTCGGCCCCGTGGCTGATTACCCATCTGCCCCTTGTGCTGATTCTGACCTTTGCTGTGGCAGAACTACAGGCTTTCCAGGCCCTAATTAATGCACTAATCAGCTATTAATCATCTGACATTCCCGGAACATTCCAGGGGCCGCGGGGGGGCCGGCGGCGGGGGTCTTGTGTTTTTGAAGATTTGTGTACGTTTGGGCCAATCAGTGGAGATGTCCATGATGACCTGATGTAAACTTGTCTTTTTTCCCCCACTTAATATAGCCTTTAATAATTACCGTATTTACGTGATTATAAGCACCCCCTGATTTTTCAGGCACAAAATTAAAATGAAAAAAAAATGTGGGGAGTGGTTTCTGGCTAAATTACGTTAATTCTCCCTTTAAAGTACTATTTTTTCTTTATTTAACTAACCTAACTTGAGACTCGTATCACTTCAATGTTGTTTGACTTAAAAATAATCAAACAATAATCTATTCTAGCGGTTGAAACTACATCTCCCATCATGCTTTGCTGCCGTTAGCCTTTAGCATGGCGAACTAACGGATACAATATGGTCTGTCTATTCAAATTCTAATGATGATTTTTTGTCTAATCTGACTTCTTCCAGTTTTATTTAGCCACTGTTAAAGTGTCGCCACGTTTCTAATGTTTCTTTATTTATGTTATTGAGCCAATAAAAGCTCATAAGCACGTCTGCCTCCAGAACCATAATTTAAATGGCGCTTATATTTACGTGAATTTTTAAAATCGGCAATTGAGCTGCTAAAATTGGCGGGAAAACACGGGTGCTAATAATAATAATAATAATAATAATAATAATAATAATAATAATTTCACTATTAATAATAATAGTGAAAGACCTTCGTTTCTAAAGTTAATTTTTCCAATCGTGTGTTGCAAATCAAATTAAATGGTGTAATTTCTCTAACGAACAACGCTCTCCGTGTTTATTTGGGCTGTTAATAATGAACACTGAAGCTGGAGGCCAGATAGAAGATAATAGAATTAACACTCGCGGTGAGGTGATGAGATGATGAATGATGAGAACCTCAGGGAAGAGAAGATCTACTGTACATCAGTACACACACACACACACACACAAGCACGCTCGTCAGATCAGAAGATCCTGATACATTACGTAACTGGTCTCTGTTGGTCACTATTAACTGTTTAAATAAATGTTACACTGTGGAAACTCGATCTTTTCCCAACTAAATTTGGAAACTTATCCTGTTTATTCCTGAAATATTTTTTCTTAATTTTTCTTAAATAATTCTTAATTTCTTGATGTTCATCTTAGTTCACCGTCCCTTCCTATTTTATTTATCTTCCCTTCTGATTTATTTATTTATTTTGTTTTCTTTCCTTTCTTCCTTTCTTCCTTCCTTCCTTTATTTCTTTCTTTTATTACTTCCTCCTTTATTCCCTTCTTTTTTCTTTCATTTCTTTCTTCCTTTCTCATTTTTTATTTCTTTTCTTCATTCTTTCCTCCTTTTTTTTCCTTTTCTTCCTTATTTCTTTTTTTCTTTTTTCCATATTTCCTTCTTTTTTACTTTTTTTACTTCCTTCCTCCTTTATTTCCTTGTTTTTGTCTTTCTCGTCTTCCTTTATTCCCTTCTTTTTTCTTCATTCATATTTTTTCTTTCTTTTCTTCTTTCCTTCTTTCTTTCTTTCTTTCTTTCTTTCTCTCTCTTTATTTCTTTCCTGGTCTGTCTGTGTGTCTGACACTGGCAGGCTTGATTCAGATCCTGGAGGTTGATTGAGCATCAATCGTGTTTTGAATTTTTGAACCACGTCTCCTCACAGGAACATTTACCTTTCTTACCGCGTGACAGACGCTATTTTCTCCTCCGTTTCCCTTCATTTCCGCCTCAGCCTCCGGATCAGCAACTGAAGACGCCATCATTTCTCCATTTCTGCTGTGCGTCTTCACAATTGGATTTGGTTTTGGCGATTTTATTTCTTTTCTTTTCTTCCTTCCTTCCATCCCTATTTTCTTCTTTCTTTCTTTTTTTGTTCTGCTTTTCTTCCTTTTTTTCTTTCTTCTCTTCCTTCCTCTTTTAGGTTCTTTCTTTTTTCGTTCTTTCTTCCATCCTTTTTTTCTTTCTTATTCCCTTATTTTTTCTTTCATTTCTTCAATCATTCATTTTTTTTCTTTCTTCTCTTTATTTTTTTTTTCTTTTTTTTTTGCTTTCTTTTCTTCCTTCACTCTTTTCCTTTTTTCCGTTTCGAGGCAGGAAGCTTTGGGAAGTTTGCGTGTGTGTGTGTGTGTGTGTGTGTGTGTGTGATGAGTCTCTCCATATGCTGGACATTTGCATTGGCTGGTGTAATGTACTGTGGGAAGAACTTGCTGACAGTGTCGCCTCAGATTCCCCGTCACACAGGCGGACACACACGTCCCGTCCGTCCTTGTTTCCCTGATGTGCAAACACACGCCATGGGCCACTGGCCTTTTATTCCTCTGATGAATTGTTAATGTATTTAAATGGTCTTTGCTCAGTCGGATTAAATCAGCTCAGTGGGATGTGTGTGTCGTCTACATCTTGCGCGCTTTCCTCCTCTGGGTCTTCTGAGATGTTTTGATGGTCGTTCTCTGTGCAGATGTTTGAACGTCAAAACACGTTGGAGATTTTATAAGACAAATTCAATCTTCTGCATGCAACATTTCACCCTAAAGATGATCAACGGAAATTACTTACACACACACACACGGTTGAAACCAGATTCAACATTAGGCACATGTTTCTGTGGGCAGAGGTGTAAAGTACTTGAGTAAATGGACTTGGTTACTTAAGTACGTTTTTGGCTACCTTGTACTTGTACTGACTCTCAGAAATAAGGCAACTTTTACTCTCTACTTCACTGCATTTGTAATTGAGTAGCTGTACTTTTCACTCTACTACATTTGAATGGACACTTAGTTACTCCTTACATTGTGTAACGGTGAGTGATTTATACCGCGGTTAATTTCTTGGGCCCAAGCCAAGAACTTTACAAAGCAGCATTTTTTGGAGATGAATAAAAGATTACTTTGAGACTAAGAGGTCTGATCAGAGTCAGGTTTGTTTTATTTTTTTTGCGCAATCGAGTTTGATCGAAACTGACTTTTTGTTCGTTTTATTTCTTTATTTTGTTCTACCATTTTTGAACACCACACAAACAATGAGGTGTTCAATTTCGTTTCTGTAATAGAAAATAAGACTGAATAGAACTGAATTGTTCTCATAAAATATTTTTTTATAATTAAAAATGTTTTTTTTAATACTTAAGTTCTTTTAAAATGTGATACTTTGATACTTTGACTCGAGTTTTTCTAAATTTGTGACTTTTTACTTGTATTGGAATAACTTATGAATTAAGTATCCATACTTTTACTTAAGTATGGTGGTCTGGTACTTGCTACACGTCTGTCTGTGGGACATCTGATATCACTGACCACTAGCTATTCATGGACAAAGGTCAGTGAAGGTCAATGCTTACTCAGGCCTGTTTGTAGAGTGTGACTTAAGATTTAGCACTAGTACGGATTTCTTCCCACTTTCTATTCTAAAACAATCTTATTTCACTCACCAGAACGTCTCCTGGTCAAACTTTATGACATGTCCATCAACAAATTGTCAAAATATTTTAGGAGCGTGTTAGTTCCTAAAAACTGGAATGGATGGATGGATGAATGGATGGATGGATGGATGGATGGATGCCAAACCATACTTAAAAAAGAACAATAACAACAAACAAAGTAAACATTTCAATCAATAAAACAAATTGTCCTTCTAAAACTATAGTTATAGACTTAAAAGTGCAAATCAGTTCAGTTGTGTTTGTTTGTTACTTGCTTTGTAACTAATTATGTGTGGCGAGCTGCTGCGTGTCATGATGCGACGTGGCGTCTCCGCCCCTCAGGAGTGACGGACAGGTCTATCGACTAATCGCAGCTCTTGCTTCTCCGGCCAGACGCGGGGTGATTGGCTGGAGCCTGGAGACACGCCCTTTCTGCGTTAGGTTGTAGCCCCCGGTATGTTTGAATCGAAAGCGAGACGGACTCGGACTGACCCGCTCGGGATGACCGGGCTTGTTGGAAAAGTTTGCGGGAATTAGAGCGCGACTTTCCGTCACGGATAAGCGCTCGAGAGCTTCGGTCTTCGGTCATGGACGCGGCGCGGTTCCTGTGGGTTCTGTCCCTGTGCGCGTGCGCGGCCCACGGGAAACCCACTATGCGCAAAGAACGAGTTCATCACGAGCCCGAACTCAGCAGACAAGCCCACGACGACAACCAGAGCTTCCAGTACGACCACGAGGCCTTCCTGGGCAAAGAAGAAGCCACCACGTTCGACCAGCTCAGCCCGGACGAGAGCAAAGCCAGACTGGGGTGAGACGCACGCGCCGCTTGTTTGTTTGTTTGTTTGTTTGTTTGTTTGTTTGTTTGTTTGTTAAAGCACTCGATATTGTGTAAACCACACTTGAAGATACATTTTCGTAAACGAAGTTTAAAGTGTGTGTGTGTGTGTGTGTGTGTGTGTGTGTGTGTGTGTGTGTGTGTGTAGAGTTGTATACGTGGCCCCGCCCCATCACCACGCACACACTCACTCACACACACACACACACACACACACACACACATTATTATTTTTCTGTTAAGTATTGATTAATCACAACATATTATTATTATTATCATCTAATACGTATATTTTTACCGGGAGTTCAGTAGTGTCCATTATCTCACTCACTTTTACACTATTACTCTCTGGTCAATATGATCATTTTGTGGATACAGACACTTTAGTGGATAGACGGACTCATCGATAGACAGACAAATGCGTGTTAATAACATGTATATACTTAAATTTGTTTGTTAAAGCACTTGCCATTGTGTAAATCATACTTGAAGATACATTTTCGGAACCAAAGTTTAACGTTTTTTTACTCACTTTTACTCACTCACTATTACTCTCTGGTCAATATGACCATTTTGTGGATAGACGGACTCATCGATGGACAGACAATTGCGTGTAAGAAACATGTATATACAGTCAGAAGGACAGACAGACATTTAGATGGATAGACAGAAACATAGTCTGATGAATAATAGACAGAAACCTGTATAGACATTTAGATGGATAGACAGTCAGACGGATAAATGGAAACAAGTATAGACTGATGAATAAACAGAAACCTGTATAGGCATTTAGATGGATAGACAGAGATATAGACAGACAGACAGATGGATGGACAGAAACATGTATAGACAATTAGATGTATAGACTGATGGGTAGACAGAAACATGTATAGACATTCAGATGGATAGACGTGTGTGTGTGTGTGTGTGTGTGTGTGTGTGTGTGTGTGTGTGTGTGGTCCAAAAATCCATCATATATTGATTGTTGATGTAATTATTGGTGCCGTGATGATGTCATGACTCTTGCTCCTCCCACTGAATCCCTCCAGAGCTCAACGTGGCAGCCGGATAAAAATAAAACTGCTGCCATGTACACGAGATGGTTTTCTAATTACACACACAGACACACACACACACACACACACACACACACACACACACACACACACACCAAGCTGTATAGGAAGCTTTTAAGTAGCAATTAAACAATCCAAACTAATTTCTTCGCTTTGTGTTCTGAAAGTGAGACGAAAGCTACTTTTTTAAACGAAAAAATTTTTAGGCTTTTCTTTATTTTACACAATCACACTACTAACACACTACTACAACTACAAACACATCTAAAACGTCACACTATCTAAATGGCAGGCGACACAAGTAAGATCTACTAAAAAGGAAAAAAGAAAAAAGAAAGGGAATGAATAAATAAAAAAATGAATGAAATAAGGAAGGAAGAAAAGAAAGAAAAATGAAGGGAATAAGAAAGATCCTAGAAGAGAAAGGAAGAAAAGAGAGAGAGAGAGAGAGAAATAAAGAAGGACTAAAAGTGAATTTCCCCTGTTTTGTGCTGATGTTCTCGATCGTGTGCGTGATTTTGTTCGCGTGCGTTGGTTCTAATCTTTGCGTTTCCTGCAGGAACATCGTGGAGCGCATCGACAGTGACGTGGACGGGCTGGTGAGCACAGAGGAGCTGAAGGCCTGGATCAAGCGAGTGCAGAAGCGCTACGTCTACGAGAACGTGGCCAAGGTGTGGAGCGACTACGACCTGAACAAGGACCAGCGCATCTCGTGGGAGGAATACAAGAAAGCCACCTACGGCTATTATCTGGGTGAGATGCTCCAGAATATAGTCCAGTCCAGAAACTAACGGGAAAAAAATTTGAAGCGGAAAAGTTTTCAAACGAAAATGTGAAGATTGCAGGCGAAAATTAAGTCCAGATCTTCCTTCAATCTTCTCGTTTTGTCGATTTATTTCTACGGAATCAGATTACAGCCAAAACATATCAAACGTCAATTTCTAAGAAACGAGTGAAAATGCTTAACATTTACGTTTTTCGCTTGGAAAGTGTGTAGCTTTTTTTTTGCTTCATATTTTTGCATATTTTGTAGCTTCACGTGGGTGTACCTTACTCTGATTGGCTGGTGAGAATGTGATTGACAGCCGCTTGAGCAGCGAGCTTACACACTTTGTTAATATTAGTACACAATAAACTGTGATGAAAGTGTTATTTTTGCTCAATATTGCTCAATTATTGTGGTGGGCGACTACTTCAGAATATTGTTTAGTAGTAATAGAAGTTTTAAAATAGAAGTAATAGAAGTAGTAAAATGCCAATCTTGCCCTGCTTGAGCAGGAAGTGTGGGAGGAGCTTACACATTTTGTTAATATTAATATACAATATAAACTGTGATTAGTGTTATTTTTGCTCAATATTGCTCAATTATTGTGGTGGGTGACTACTTCAGAATAATCAAAATAATGTAGACGTATTATGGGCCGCCCCCACGTGAAACTCGTGGCAGAAATCTAAACAACGGAAAGAAGCGAAAAATGTTTCACATTTCAAAGAGTTTCAAACGTTTCAAGTGAAAAACAAGAGTTTCAAATTGCAAGCGAAAATGTAAAAAAAAAAAACATAAATGTGACGTATTATTGTTTGTTTCTTAAAAATGTACCTTTTGATAGTTTTGGCACTAATCTGATTCCTTTTAATTCCAGCCAATCCGGAGGAGTTTAAAGACGCGAATGACCAGTTCAGCTTTAAGAAGATGCTTCCGCGGGACGAGCGGCGGTTTAAAGCGGCTGACCTGGACGGGGACGAGGCTGCGGAGCGCGAGGAGTTCACCGCCTTCCTCCACCCCGAGGAGTTTGAGCACATGCGGGACATTGTGGTTCTCGTGAGTCCGAGCAGAGAGTTTAACACATCCTACGAGTGCTTGAAATTCAAGCTTTTTCAATAATTTTGTGTATTCAAGGCCTTAAAAATGCTTGAATTTTAAACGAAGTGCTTAAAAATATACTTTTTTCACATCAAACAAATACAGCGGCACCCCAACATACAAAATTAATCTGTGCCAGCAGTTTTATAAGGCAAAAATCAGGACACAATTACATATAAATGTCCTAATACATTCCCAGGCCCTGTAAATTCAGACTGATTTTTTTTTTTATAATATGATAAAACATCGTAATTATAATAAAGTAAAAAAAATACACATTTTGATTCTCTTGAACAATAAAGTGAATGAATAATTTTGAGTCATTTGTGCATTTAGTTCATTTGTTTAACTATTCAGTCAGTATTCTTAGACTAATATTTCTATTAAGGAACAACTTGGTTTTTGTTTGTGTTCGCATACAATCTCTTTAAATGTGATTTAAAATGGCAAAGTATCATTTTGGTTGTATTTAGGCAGACCATTAAATTTATATATTTTACCACAACTGTACAGTGCTGGAAAAGCTTGAACATGGGCCATGAAAGTGCCTGAATTTGACTTTTTAGGAACTGTAGGAACCCTGTTTAAAGCTCAGACTGAATCGAGTGTCGTAATAATTTGGAAACATTTATTTTTCTGCCCTTTTTCCACCAGGAAACTCTAGAGGACATTGACAAGAACGGAGACGGTCATGTCGATGAGGACGAGTACATAGGTGGGTTCATCTTCACCGTTCATCAAGACTTGGAATTTAGAGGGAATTAAGTTCTTCACAATAAAATTCCATGATGTGTAGAAACTTCCAGAATTATACAGACTAAAATTTAATGGCAACCGAGTGGAAACTTTGTTCGACCTGAAAGGGTTAAACGCGCACGTTTCTTTGTAAGAACGAGAGTAAAATCACAATGATAAGATCACCTTCTGCAACAGTGTTTAACGGTTCAATTTTCATTACAACTATTTGTTGTTTACAGCGATACTTTGAAATATTTGTTTACTGAAAGTGCAAGAAATGCACAGGATTTTTTTTATTTATCTTATTGTAAATTATATCTTATAAATTATAAGAGACATTTTATTTAGAAGAAAACTGTTCATTTTCCAGGTAAATAAGAAACTATAAAAATGTATACTGTTCCTAAATGTGCAAGTTAGATACATTATAGTCAGATACATTAGATAGTCAAATAAGTTAGGTACATTACAGTCAGATACAATAAATACATTACAGTCAGATACATTAGTGACATACATTACATACATTACATTCAGATACATTACAGTCAGATTAGTCAGATACATTATATACATTACAGTCAGATACATTATATACATTACAGTCCGATACATTATTTACATTACAGTCAGATACATTAGTCAGATTCATTACAGTCAGAAACATTAGATACAGTCAGATACATTATATACAGTCAGATACATTATATACAGTCAGATTAGTCAGATACATTATATACAGTCAGATTAGTCAGATACATTACAGTCAGATAAATTAGATACAGTAAAATTAGTCAGAGACATTATATACAGTCAGATACATTTCCTTATTTTTACTTGTTTTGGTCAAGAACAAAGTGATTGTATGATTTATACACCTTGTGCTTTAGTTTCAGTTGTTGACGTTCAAATATAAATAATCACATGAAAGATCTGTGCGTGTTTCCTTCAGTTCTTTTAAAATCACGTAATGCAGGCTTTATTCAAAAAATCTCACTTTTAGAAATCTTTTCTAAAATCTATAAAACTTTTGAAAATTGAGAAAACACTTTCAACGTGAGCATCTTTATTTAAATATCCAGTGAACTACGAGGGCTAAAAACAAATAATCGTTCATTGATCGTATTAAAATGTTCAATTAATCGAGATTTAGATTTTTGGCATAATCGCCCATGAATGTCTTGCTTTGGGTCTCGTGCTCCTGACCCGTGTGTTTCTCCAGCGGACATGTTCTCGCACGAGGACGGCGGTCCCGAGCCAGACTGGGTGCGGACCGAGCGCGACCAGTTCTCAGACTTCAGAGATCTGAACAAGGATGGCAGGATGGACCTGGAGGAGATCCGACACTGGATCCTGCCGCAGGACTACGATCACGCTCAGGCCGAGGCCCGACACCTCGTCTACGAGTCCGACACTGACAAGGTGAGACGCGTGCTGGACGAGTGGAGATGTGACAGACACTGTAGTGGACAGACAGACAGAAACGTGTATATACATTTAGATGGATAGACAGACAGTCAGTCAGTCAGATGAATAATAGACGACAGATGATAGACCGAAACATGGAGGACAGACAGACAAATGGGTATAAGAAACATGTAAAGACAGATGGATGGACAGAAACATGTATAGACTGATAGACAGGTGGAAAGACGGAAACATGTACATACAGTCAGATGGATAGACTGAAACATGGATGGATAGATAGACAGACAGAAACATGTATAGAAGTTGGATGCATAGACAGAAACCATGTGGACAGACAGACAGAAGGATAGACAGAAACCACGTGGACAGACAGACAGAAGGATAGACAGAAACCATGTGGACAGACAGACAGAAGGATAGACAGAAACTTGGTGAACAGACAGATGTATAGATGGAAATATAGTGGACAGACAAATGGATGGACAGAAACATGGTGGACAGAGAGACAGATAGACAGACACATGGTGGACAGACAGATGGATAGATAGAATCATGGTGGTCAGACAGACAGAAGGATAGAAAGAAACATGGTGATTGGATAGACAGAAACAAGGTGGTCAGACAGACAGATGGATAGACAGAAACATGGTGAACAGACAGACAGATGGATAGACAGAAACATGGTGAACAGACAGACAGATGGATAGACAGAAACATGGTGGACAGACAGAAGTATAGACAGAAACATGTCTAGAAGTTGGATGGATAGACAGAAACATAATGGACAGACAGACAGATAGATGGATAAACAGAAACATAATGGACATACAGATAGATAGACAGAAACATGGTAGACAGACGGATAGACAGAAACATGGTGGATAGACAGAAACAAGTCTAGAATGGATGGATAGACAGAAACATGGTGGACAGACAGACAGATGGTGGACAGACAGACAGATGGTGGACAGACAGACAGATGGATAGACGGAAACATGGTGGACAGACAGTTGGATAGACAGACAGATAGACAGACAGAAACCTGGTGGAGAGACAGAGAGATGGATAGACCGAAACATAATGGACAAACAGATGGATCGATAGACCGAAACATCGATAGAGAGTCTGATGGATAGACCGAAACATGGATAGAGAGTCTGATGGATAGACAGAATAGTCAGAGGTTGGATGGATAGACAGATCCACTGACAGACAGACAGGTAGAGTCTTCTCTTCAGGTCTTCCACATATGAAGCTGTCTGTTGATTCTACCCGTCTATCCACCAGTCTGTCTGCCTGCCTGTCTGTCTGTCTTCTCTTTCTATCCCTCCATCCGAGGTGGAGTGTGTTTGTCCTGACTCGGCTGAGGCTTGTCACGTGCTTCCCTCAGGACCAGATGCTGAGCCGAGACGAGATCCTGGAGAACTGGAACATGTTTGTGGGCAGCCAGGCCACCAACTACGGAGAAGATCTGACCAGGAACCACGAGGAGCTGTGAGAGGAGGTGAAGTGAAGCATGCTGGGAGTCTCAGCCTCAGCCTGGTGAGGTCAGGTGACCTTCTGAGAGAGAAGTTCTTCACCACACGTCCTGCTGGAACGCTGCTGGATGTTTTAATGGAGGAAACGACTCCATCACTCGCTCGTTTTTTTTCGTTCGGAATCGTTTTATTTGAGCGTCGGAGTCGTCGGCGGAATAGTTTCACGTTTCCTGTTGTTCCTGGAATTAAAACCGTGAATTCTTCTTTGTCCTTTGAGTGTGTTTATGTCTTCAGTTTTCTCTTTGTTTTTGTTTCTCTCTCTCACTCTCTTCTCTTTGTTTTCTCTCTCTCTCTCTCGCTCCCTCTCGTTTTTTTCTGACTCTCACTCGTTTCTTTGTTTTCTCTCTTTCCCTTTCTCATTTTTTTTTCCGTTTCACCGTTTGTTCCTATTTGTTAACTTTTTTGTCTTTCACTCTTTTTCACTTTTTAATTTTCTCGCCGTTTTCTTCATTTAAAAATGTTTTCCCAGTTTTTGCTGCTCCTTTTCACAATCTTGCCGTGTGTGTGTGTGTGTGTGTGTGTGTGTGTGTGTGTGTGTGTGTGTTTCACAATCTCTCTCACCCCCTTTGTCTTTTTTTTTTATTCTTTTCTCTTTTTCTCTCACACCCTCTCATTTTTTTCTGTCTCTCACTCTTGTTTCTTTGTTTTCTCTCTTTCCCTCTCGTTTTTTTTTCTGTCTCACTCTTTTTTCTTTGTTCCCCTTTGTTAACTCTCTTTTTTTCTGTCTATTCTCTTTGTCTCTCCACCTTTCTCAACGTTTTCTCTCACTCTTTTACCACCACTCTTTTTTCCACACTCTTTTTGTCTCTCAATTTCTTTGTCTTTTGTTTTTCCTCACTCTGAGTCTTTGTTTGTCTCCACAATTGATCTGTTCATCATTTGATCGCTTTTTCCGCTTTTTTCAAAAATGTTTTTTTTTTCTAAAAATGTTTTCCAGTTTTTGCTGTTTTTATCACTATCTTGCCGTGTATGTGTGTGTTTCAGTGTTTATCACATTCTCTCTCACTCTTTCCCCTTTGTTTTTGTTTTTCTCATTCTTTTCTTTCTCACTCTTCCCCTCATGTCTTTTTTTTTGTCTCACTCTTTTCTATTTGTTAACACTTTTTTCTGTTTTTTTTTTCTGTTTGTCTCTCTCCAACTTTC
>CM051504.1:11946338-11961996 GCA_028031935.1 Paedocypris micromegethes
CTCTCTCTCTCGCTCTCTCTCTCTCGCTCTCTCTATCTCTCTCTCTCTCCCCTTCCCCCCGTCTCTCTCTCTCTTTGCTCACTGTCTGTCTGGCCTAGATTTCTTTAGCGCAGAGAGGAGAAGAGGAAGAGAAGCTCTAGGTGTTTGGACCCTTCATCCTTCCCCCATCCTCCTCTTCCTCTTCCTCCTCAGGGGACGAAGCCCCATCTGCTGCTCACGTAAAGAAAACAAGCTTTTTCCAGTCCATAATGTACACGCATCTAATTCTCATATTTCAAGTTTTTAATATCCACATCTTTTTCTTTACGTTTTTTTTTTTTTTTAATCTACAAATAGCTAATTTTTGTTATTTAAAAAAAAAAAAAAAAAGACCCAAAAGTCGCCCTGCGCTGGCGGCTAGTGTGTGTGTGCGTGTGCGTGTGCGTGCGCGTGCGTGTGCGTGACCTTTCTAGAATCTTCTATACTGTACGTGCCTTCAGTAAAGCGCAGGGTTAAAGCGCGGTGAAACACTGCCCCCGTGTGGCGGAAACCAGACCAGCAGCCTGACGCTTCAGAGCCTCGAACATGCTTGGATTTCAAATCTAGTGCTTGATCATTTAATTGCACTTCTTTCACAACAAACAACAATCTGACTGAATGGTTCGCCGTTGTACATATTTCCAGCCTGAGAGACGCGAGCGGGTCTTTTTGTTGGGATTTTTACGCCTCAGAAGCGGCTCGTTTCAACAGGTGTGTGTTCCTTCAAAATAAAAGTCCAGAATTTTTCTCAAGATTCGTGGCTTGTTTTTTTTTTAGCGCCGAACACTAACAATCTACATAGAAATTAAAAATTGTGTATGTGATTTAAAATGTAATGTCTTTATTGTGCAATGACAATAAAGATTATCCTTCCCGTTTGTACATTTACCGTATAGTAGAAAGTTCACAAAAAAAGCTTTACATCTAATTAATGTTATTAATTTTTTATCTAACCGTGTTCTTATACAATACAATTACTTTTTTTTTTTTTCTCAACACCCCCTCCATAATTCCTCTTTCACTCTCTCTATTGTGTATCTACGGTGTATTTGCATACAGGTTTTGAACGTATATGAATAAAGCTATAAGTAAAAAAATTACATAAAACTCAGAATGGCCCGGTGGCGTAGTGTATGGTGTTTTTTTTCTTAGATGACAATTTTTCTTAGGTGTGTGTGGAATTCTATATATATATATATATATATATATGTAATTACTGTATATAATAGACATTACCGCTTGTTTTCACTTTTTTAAACATTATTTTAAACGATAAAAACGCATTTTTCATTGTAAATTGAAATTTACAATATCCCATTGTTACGAATGGGAATTTATTTCGTTACGAAAACAATTTCGTTGTTTTAGTTTTTTTCGAGCTACTATATTCTATTGATGATATCGGCACACCATGTACACACCATCTACAACCACACCATGACGTTGTATTATTAAAAACTATTTTAATTGTATTAATTAAATTAAAATTAATTTAATTGTATCATTAAAAACGTATCGAAGTGAGAGGTAGAATCAAAATCAGTCCGTTATTTTTAAAATCGGCTCGCGACTTTTATGCCTTGTTTTCTTGACTCGATTAGTCGAGTCTGCGCTCGACATTACCCAAGCGGAAGTGATGTCGCCCTTACGTCATCGGGAAAATGGCGGCCACCTAGAGGGGAGAGGATCGCGCTCCTGAGACAAACTTTAGCTTGGAAAGGTCGGAAAGTCGCGGTAAGTTCAGCCGTGTTTTCTCTTCCACCGACGGCGTCTTTTGCGTGTTATTCCCGTCCGTGTGCCGGTTCTTCTAGGCGGGATGTAGCATGGCCACGCGGCTCTATGCTCAGAAATCGACAATAGTTTCCGAACAAACACATCGACTGTTCAGTAACATCACAAATAAAGGAAACGCGTTCGTAATGTTTGTTCCAGAATAAAAGACTTTGTGATGTGAACATGCTGAGCGTTTGCTCCATGTGCTCGAGTAAAAAAATGAAAGTCTGTAGAAAAAATACAGTTTTAGACAAAATAGTTGTTTACATTTTAGGGTCAAACGTGTGTGTAAAATAATACAAACAATTTACCTCGCGTGTGTGTGTGTGTGTGTGTGTGTGTAATCAACTAATCTTACCATCAAAATGCCCGTTGTAATTTTCAGGGTGAATCGTGTGTGTGAGAGAAATATCATCAAACATTTTGAACAAAGAGAGATTGTAGTGTGTTTATTTTTATAAGATTTATCGGTTTGTCCACACTGCCATGTTTTGATGGAAAATATTAATAGTCCCATGTGTTTAAGGAAAATGAAGTTGTTGTTTTTTTTTTAATTCAAGACATTTTTAGTATTTCAGGCGTTTCGTTTAAACACAGTTTAAGCAGGTCTGGTTTGTCCTGTATTTCCACATGTATCTGTGTGTTCTGTGTTACAGCATCTTTGTCCTGGAGCCAGAAGAAGAAGACGACGTCTGGTCTCCTGAAGCTCAGCAGATGATGAGTCCACCACTGAAGATCCTGGTCCAGATGTTCTCATGGAAGCCAGCCAGTAAGATCTCACCGAGCAGTCTCAGGGGTTTTGAAGACCGCGTGGAGAACATCTCAGAACCCTGTTACTGCTCCAGCACAGCAGCGAGGATGAAGAACCGTCTGAAGATGCTGAGAATCCTGTTGCTCATTGACACGAGGTCAGTCTGAAGAAGAAGACCACTACGCTGGGACCGAAAGTTCTCTTCACCTCCAAACAACCAGAGTGAGTTCTTCATTGATTGATTTTAACCTGCAGAAGCTTCTAGAGCTCTGGGTCTCTGAGAGTGTTATTTGTTTCTCCTTTATCGTCTTCACATGGTGGTGTAGCTGATGAAGAAGAGCCTCCTCATGCTGGACAATGTCTTCTCTCAAACTGAAGGTCAGCACACACACTGCTTTAACACATTTTCTCCACCAGAATTTTTTCGTTGTATTTTTAATTGCCTTAAAGGTTTTATATACATTATTTGGTTTTGTAAATTCATAATTTCTAAATATAAACTTTTATTTGTAATATTTTGGACAATGGTACACCACACAGTAAGATTTAATAGGTATTGTAGTTTTATTAGCAAGGAAAAACTCGCAAACGCCGCGTGAAAAACTATCTCGAGAGTGTGTGTTATACTGTCCCGGTGGTGTGTGTGTGTCTGCAGGCTGAAGAAGAGAAGACGACTGGTTCCTCAGAAGCTCCAGCTGCAGGATCAAACACAGGAGAGCAAGTGTTAGTGATGATCCACAACAAGATGATAATAAAGAATCATGCAGCAAGTGTTGTGTGTGTGTGTTTTTAAAAACGACTTGAGCCAAAAAAAGATTTATCGAAAACGACTTAGCCAAAAAAAGACTTAGCCACTTTAGCCAGAAAACAATTTATCGAAAACGACTTAGCCAAAAGAGATTTATCGAAAACGACTTAGCCACTTTAGCCGAAAGAGATTTATCGAAAACGACTTAGCCAAAAAAACTTAGCCACTTTAGCCAGAAAACGATTAATCGAAAACGACTTAGCCAAAAGAGATTTATCGAAAACGACTTAGCCAAAAGAGATTTATCGAAAACGACTTAGCCAAAAGAGATTTATCGAAAACGACTTAGCCAAAAGAGATTTATCGAAAACGACTTGGCTGTACATATACTTTTTTTTGGTTTGCGTTTTAATGAAGCATCAGTGTGTGTGTGTGTGTGTGTGTGTGTGTGACCTATGAGCCGCAGGTGTGTGCAGGTTCCTGTAGATCTCACACGGCGCTGTGAGGTTTCCCTCTGAACGCTGAGCAGAAACACAACGTGTCGACCTACAACGACATTCAGAGTTTAACATTACAAACACATCACCCACTCATCTGAGGAATGATTATATGAACACATGATTACACACTACAAAATTATTATTTTTTAAATGAATAAACAATTAATACGTGTGGAACATCACCCACGTGAAAGTTTTGAACTTCACAAATAAAAGTAATTGTTCAATTTAAAAAAGACTGTTACTTTCAGCACATGACGGAAACGATCAGCAGTGTGAAACTCGGCCACACGGGGGCGACATTCTTCTGTTCTCACTAGAAGTCGCAGGACAAACGGCGTTAACATTTCTAAAACTCTAAAGCGGAACATTTTTTAACAGAAACGGTAATTAACCATGAACAACTTGAAATATTTTTTCCTCTATTAAACTATTTAGTCAACATTATTATTCACCTCTGGCTTTTAACAACGTCAAACATACCTGATAAAATCCGGAAGTTCAATAAAAGCCCTAATTGTACTTGACCAAAACAATTAAAATCAGATTGAAAAAAAAAACATTCACTGTCGGGATGAAGTCGTATTTTACACGAACCACTTTGTTGAATTTTACTGCATTTTAGCGTTTTTTTTTTTTTTTTTGTTTGTCACATTTGTAATCTGCCGAAATCCCCTGAACCTGCAAAGACGCCAAATTGTGGGATTTTAATTAAATATTTCGCGTCAATATAATCTGAAATGCATTTAAATGTTACACATTTCGATAGTATACGTTAGACATCCACAAACATTAAATTCACACGTGGATAAATAACACGTGTCTATGTATAAACGTATATGAACTATACACGTTAGTTCGCCTTGAAAATAATGGTGAAGATTTTTTTTGTATTAGAGTTTATGTTTGAAATTTAATCCACCCACTTAAGTCGATATTAGTCTTAACTGGATGAGTGTGATCACCAGCATAAAAATCATTTAGTTCACCTTTTTAAATTTTGCTATATTCAGCATTTTCTTTGTTGGTTCTTAGTGTAGACTTTAAAATCCACCTGTTTAAATTAATTGTATTAAAACCAGTTAAAACTCCAGCACACTACTTCTCTCTTGTTTTACTCACCACTTACCTCAGTTCGGTATAGGAGGGGGCGTGGCCTTTCTGGCAGCCATTTAAAGGTTTGGGCTGGTTCCACTATGGGTATGTGGGTGATGGTGGTTTTCATTTTCTTGAAGATGCATGTATAGTGTATTGGTTTTGTCTCATTCCAAATTATTTCAGATTTGGCTTTATTTTGTCTTGTTGTTGTGAATGAAAATGGCCTCGTAAATGTCAATGAAAACGATTTAAGGTTTGTTTTTATTTTCTTGCCCCCCCTCCAGATCAAGACATTTGGTTTAGCCTAATCTGTTTTGGCGGGAAAACGGGCCATTTTTCAGTCCATGTTTTAGGTTGTGGAGGTTAGTTGCTCTGCATGAGCGTATGCAAGTGTTAACAGTTCCTCCTTCATCGAGAAGAGATGCTTTTTACTTGAACATTTTTGGACAATACATTTTCCAATAATTTGGCATTGTGTGGCTCCTACCACTTCCCCTTGGCTCAGATTACTAACGTCATCATGAAAGAATTTTTTTTTGTCTTAGTATAGCCTTATGTTCATTGTTTTACGTCTTAGTATAGCCTTATGTCAAACATTTATTTACGTCTTAGTATAGCCTTATGACAAACATTTATTTATGTCTTAGTATAGCCTTATGACAAACTTTTTTATGTCTTAGTATAGCCTTATGTCAAAACTGTTATGTCTTAGTATAGCCTTATGACACTTTTTTATGTCTTAGTATAGCCTTATGTCTTAGTATCAAGGCAAATTAATTGTCATAAAATAAAGATGTCAATCATTATCCTACATTTTTTTGAACAAAGAGGGTTTTTTTCAGTGTGCTTTACAACAAACACTTAGTTTCTATTACAAAGCACAACTTTGCAAAATATCCCTTTAAATGTGATTAAAACGATAAAGTTTAATTTTGATTATATTTTGGCAGCCCTTTAATTATATATTTTATCACAACAAACTGTGAAAACTGGAAACTGGAAAAGCTTGAACATGTTCCGTTCGAATTTGACTTCTCAGAAACCGTAGCAACCGTTTAAATAAAAAGCACATTTGGAAAAAAAATATTTTATAACTATTACAAAAGTCAACCGCAGTACATCGTTACTGTCAGATCATTAATTACAAATTCCTAGGAAGAGGTTTTACAGTGACGGGATGAACACAGTTTAGTGTACAGTAGTAGTGCTGACTGCGCTTCACACTTTGGCCAGAAGGAGGCGCTGATGTCGCAGGAACATTCCTCGGTCGAAAGGCACAGAGGCGCTTCAATTAAAACAGGTCCAAAACGTCCTTTACGCTCTTTCTCAAGACTTTCTCGGAAAATCTTTTTTTTTTTGCAGTTTGTCAAACACGTCTGTAGTTTTCATATTGCTCCGCGTGACGTCACGGAGACGCTCGTCTTCTCCTGTAAGGACTGTGAACTCCACAAGCGCTGAGCTCCGTCAACTGAGTCTGAAAAACAGCCAATCACAGGAGAGGAACTCACCGGAAGCTGTGTGTGTAGAGAAGTGCGTGTGTGAGTGTGTAGGTGTTTGTATATGTGCAGTATTTGCAGAGGTCAAGTACTTGAGTACACTTTAGGAAGTTTTGTCAATTTTGTAAATATTTTTGTACTTAGTATTCAACAAATCAACAAAAGTACAAGTACTAATACAAGTACAAATACTATTCTCAGTGTTTCAATGTCTAAACACAATTTTTTTTCAGTTACTTTACGCGTTCGTTGTACCTTAAGATTCTAATTGTATTATACATATTGTACATTTACAAAAATTCCTAAATTTACTCAAGTATTTTACACCTCTGAGTATTTGTATATACACTACAGTATGCGCACACATATATATATATATATATATATATATATATATATATATTACATATATACATACATACATTTAAATGCTTATTCGAGTCATTGTGGATTTTAATACTAATTCATATTGTGGACTTTTTTTTGGAATCCTCTTGAACATGAAAATAAATATATATTTTTTTGTATTTGCCATTTATTTTTTGAAGATCAATTGTGGTGTTTTTTTTCTTTCGTTTTTAAGAGATGTGTCTTTCAAACCAACTGTTAATTTTGAGGTTCTTGATGGTTTATTGCAAATATGTTGTTAAGAAACAAAGAAAATATATTGCAAATTGAAACAAAACGTCTACTTAATTATAGTACATTATTTAAACGAGTGTTTAGTGGTGCGTTTACTTTCATTTACATTTTACACTTCAATATCCAATATTACAAGCTTCAGTTATTTATTTGCGTTTCATCTCGATTAATTTGGTTGTGGAAGTTCAATTAATTAATGAAAAAAAAAGGATCATTTGACAGCACTAATATATACACATGAACATACGTGTATCTTTAAGTTATGTGTATCCATGTATGTATTTAAGTGTGTGTGTGTGTGTGTGTGTGTGTGTGTGTGTGTGTGCGTGTGTGTGTGTGTCTAAATTAAATTATACACATTTTTGAGAACCAAAGCAGACAACAGAGAAATAAAAACAAAATAAAACAGTTTCATTATAACAAAAAAAAAATAAAATGTAAAAATGTAATAAAAAAACTGTTCCATTAAATAAAACAAGTATTAAACCTTCAATTGAAAATACATGACGCATAAATCAGCAAATATGTCCGTGTTTCCATTTGCCTTGATTTCCTGTGAATGATCGGACCAGAAGTCTGGTATTTTATCTTTCAAGCTTTACAGTGAAGGAACGTCAGACGTGTGCGGACGGGTGAATAATGGAGTAGATCCGGTTTCTAGAACTTTCCCCGCAGGCAGACGTGACGTTCCATCAGCGTTTACCAGAGAAATGCCAGAGGAACTGGAAGAATTTACAAAACTACTCAAACTAATGAACGAAAGTAAAATGTCAACCTTGCTATTGAGTAAACAACGTGATTTACAGTATGCATTATTACATCTATCGTTTAGATTGAACGGTACCAAATATTCATATGAAACTGGTCTGACTTCACTAGGTGAAAAATAACACGGACTAGATCAAATGATGCACATCGTTTGAAAAAAAAATCAACATGAAAAAAAAAAAAAAAAAAAAAAAAAAAAAAAAAAAAAAAAAAAAAAAAAAAAAAAAATCAACATGAAAAAAAAACAAGAGAGTAAAAAACAACTTAAATCAGGTAAAATTATCAGCCAATAGGGTGTGAAAAATGTACTTGGTAAAACGACTTGAAACTAGACCTATTTTCTTGAAACAAGCAAATGAATCTTTCTCTCTTAATTGTAATAAAGTTAATCTATCATGTAAGAAGAAAAAACGAGATTTATTGTTCAAGTTTAAGATTTATTTATTTATTGGCTTGTCAAGAATTTATTTCCTGCAGTGTGTTTATCTCGACTCCGTAAAAAAAAAAACATAACAAGTAAAAAAAAATAAAAATAATAAAAAAAAAGTTAAATTATCTACCAATGGAGTGAGAATTTTACTGAGAAACGAGACCCATTTTCTCAAAACAAGCAGACGAATCTTTCACTTTTAATTCCAAGAAAGTTAATTTATCTTGTATGAAAACATACAAGATTTATTGATTTCAAGATTTTTTTGGCTTGGTGTGTTTATCTCGACTCTCATTGATTCATACGAGCGCGCCGCAATAAATCCACATGAAAAAATTAGAAAATAAAAAATATAACTATTTCAAAAATAAAAAGAAAAAAAAAGGTAAAATTATCTACCAATTGATGGAGAAATTTTTACTTAAAACGAGACCTATTTTCTTGAAACAAGCAGATGAATTGTTCACTTTTAATTCCAAGAGAGTTAATTTATCTTGTAAGAAAACAAACAAGATTTATTGTTTGATTTCAAGAATTTTTGGCTTGTCAAGAACCTATTTTCTGCAGTGTGTTTATCTCGACTCCGTCTGATTCAAACGAGTGCACTGCAAAAAGTCCACATGAAAAAATAAGAAAATAAAAAACTTAGAAAAAATTTAATCAAGTCAAATTATTTGCCAATGGACTGAGACATTTCTACTTGAAACGAGACCTACAAGCTGATGAATCATTCACTTTTAATTCCAAGAAAGTTAATTTTACCTTGTAAGAAAAAAAAACGAGATTCATTGTCTAATTTCAAGATTTCACGACTCGTCAAGAATGTATATTTTGCAGTGTGTCGAGAGTGTGTGAGGCCTTACCAGCTGGACGTCTGAAGGAACCCGGGACAGAAAGTCCATCACCTCGCTGTTGTTGATGGCGTACGGGTTGCGAAGCTTCTTGGTGAACTTATGCACCCCTGCAACAGAAGACCAGCGGATGAGACGGGCCACGCCCACCTCACCACGCCCTCACCCCACAGCAGGACGATGTAGCGAATGGGGACGAAGTAGGTGACCACGGTGACCAGCAGCAGAACCAGGAAGGCCAGATTGGTCAGGAACGGCACCGACCAGTTGAAGGTGCTGGAACAGACACAGACAGCGGCGTTTCACGATGCTCCCGTGGCGCTGTGAGGAACGCGGGACGCACTTCTTTATCCGCTCCCCGAAACACGCCACCTCCTCCAGAAGGTTCTGCACCGCCACCACGATCTCCTGCACCATGTGGATCTTCTCCATCAGGCCTTTTCGCTCCGTCTCCTGCCACACACCGAGCTTTCAGAACAGCACGCCATAAGAGAAGACGAAGAAGAGGAGAAGAATGCCTTTTCGTCTTCGTCCTCCTCGTCGTTGAACTCCACGGTTTCCTGCCGAGAAATGACGATTCAGTGTGACTCCGTCTTTATATGAACGGGTGAACCGACAACCCAACGAGGTGTAAAACAGAAATCGGGCACCAGGCCTTTGCTGGTTCTCTCGCCGGAGAGCTGGAGGTAGTTCCACACGATCAGCAGGACCAGGAAGAGCGGCAGCATGTAGAAATCCCAGTACCACACGGTCAGAACGAAGATCTGCGAGAGGAGACCACAACATCTACAATCTTCATCTGTTCAGGAGCGTCACAGAGGCGCACAACGTCAGGCCATTTTTCAATTCCAAAACCAAAACGTGCCAAGTCCGCACAGAAAGGAGGGATTCCAGTTCCCTCCATCTTTAATCCCCCCTTACTGGACCAGGTCCTAAACTATTCCCTCCTTTCTTGACCAGGTCTCAAACTATTCCCTCTCTTCTGGACCAGGTCTCAAACTGTTCCCTCCCTTCTGGACCAGGTCTCAAACTATTCACTCCTTTCTGGACCAGGTCTCAAACTATTCCCTCCCTTCTGGACCAGGTCTCAAACTGTTCCCTCCCTTTTGGACCAGGTCTCAAACTATTCCCTCTCTTCTGGACCAGGTCTCAAACTATTCCCTCCTTTCTGGACCAGGTCCTAAACTATTCCCTCCGTTCTGGACCAGGCCTCAAACTATTCCTTCCCTTCTGGACCAGGTCTCAAACTATTCCCTCCTTTCTGGACCAGGACTCAAACTATTCCCTCCCTTCTGGACCAGGTCTCAAACTATTCCTTCCCTTCTGGACCAGGCCTCAAACTATTCCTTCCCTTCTGGACCAGGTCTCAAACTATTCCCTCCCTTCTGGACCAGGCCTCAAACTATTCCCTCCGTTCTGGACCAGGCCTCAAACTATTCCTTCCCTTCTGGACCAGGTCTCAAACTATTCCCTCCTTTCTGGACCAGGACTCAAACTATTCCCTCCCTTCTGGACCAGGTCTCAAACTATTCCCTCCTTTCTGGACCAGGTCTCTAACTATTCCCTCTCTTCTGGACCAGGACTCAAACTATTCCCTCCTTTCTGGACCAAGACTGAAACTATTCCCTCCCTTCTGGACCAGGTCTCAAACTATTCCCTCTCGTCTGGACCAGGTCTCAAACTATTCCCTCCGTTCTGGACAAGGTTTCAAACTATTCCCTCCCTTCTGGACCAGGACTCAAACTATTCCCTCCTTTCTGGACAAGGTCTCAAACTATTCTCTCCTTTCAGGACCAGGTCTCAAACTGTTCCCTCCTCCTGTAACCCTTTCTTTCTGATCCAGAGTTCAAACTCTGTTCTGTCCTTCTGTCATCCCTCCTTTCTTGACCAGGTCTCAAGTGATTCCCATCTTTCTGGACCAGGTCTCAATCTCAATTCTCTCCTCCTGTGATCCTTTCTTTCTGGACCAGACCCCAAACTATTCCCTCCTTTCTGAACCAGATCTCAAACTCTGTTCTCTACCCCAGCATTCCTTTCTTTCAGGACCAGGTCTCAAACCCAACTTCCTCCTTTCTGGACCAGGTCTCAAACTCTATTCCCTCCTCCTGTAATCCTTTCGTTCTCGACCAGACCTCAAACTCGGTTCTCTCCTCCTGTAATCCCTTCCTTGTGTAATTTAGTTTGTGAACAGCAGCAGACGTTTGTGGACCGAGACACTCACCAGAAACGCCGTGATGCTCCTCTGAACACTCTCCCACTGGAAACAGCTCCTGATGAAGAGGTTGACGCGGGACACGGCGCGGTAAAGGTTCCTGACGCGGACCACGTTTCTGGCGAGGACCTGGTGACGGAGATCAGCTTACACAAAGATGTTGAAGAAAACCGCTCTTTCCTCTCTTTCTGCAGAGGAGGTGATGTCATGGCATTTAAAAAGCGAGGAGGTGTGTCTTTAACACGGCCCTTATTCTAGCATCACAAAACACCTTAACCAATGAAAAGGCAGGGTGGCACAGGCTCCTCCCACTACAAAATTTTTTGTAAAAACGATCACAACAAAAGCTTGCAACCGCTTGGTGCAGGTTTTGACTCTCTTACCATCAAGTTTAGCCTGAGCGTGTCTTCCAGAAGCTTCTGCTCTTGGGACGTGAAGGTCCTGACCTCAAACCATTCCCTTATTTTTGGAACTGGTCTCAAACTCTGTTCCCTAACCTTGTAATCCTTTCTTTCTGGACAAGAACTCAAACTATTCCCTTCTCTCTGGACCATGTCTCAAACTCGGTTCCCTAGCCCTGTAATCCTTTCTTGATGGACCAGACAGAAACTATTCCCTTCTCTCTGGACCAGGTCTCTAACTCGGTTCCCTAGCCCTGTAATCCTTTCTTTCTGGACAAGAACTCAAATTATTCCCTTCTCTCTGGACCAGGTCTCAAACTCTGGTGCAGGTTCAACTCTTTAACCATCAAACGTACCTTCTTGGAAAACTTGAGCGTGTCTTCCAGAAACTTCTGCTCTCGTGGCGTGAAGGTCCTGATTCCGGCCCTCACCTGCTCGACAGATTGGATCTCCAGTTGTTACGCGACACAGTCCCAGAAGAAACATCTGGTTTTGGAAGCTGAAGCCCCGACGTGGTTGTGTGGGACTCACTGAATTGTAGATCAGCTCCATTTCGAGTACAACGGCTCCTTTGGAAAACCCTCCCAAATGCTCCTTCCGCAAGGGACAAGCTAACTGCCGACCGCTGTGGATCTGCAACACACTCTCCTTCTCAGACGTGGAGCGTCAAAGGCGACGAGGGCGGTGAAGTTCTCGACTCACGGACAGCAGAGGAATGGCCACCTTCCCCAGGAAATCTGGAGCCTTGTCTCCGTCCTCGTCAAACACCGTCACCTCCAGAGCCTCGTGGATGTCTTTCACTGGACTGGTTGTGAGGAGAACCACCACAGACCTTCAGACTGGGCTGACGCCTGCGCTCGTGCCGATACTCACAAGGTGAAGACCTTGTTCCACTCGGGGTTGAGGGTTTTGTAGATGGTGTGCGTCTGCAGCCGGTTGTTCCCCAGTTCCAGGACGCAGAAGGGGTCGCTCTTTCCTGCAGGCGGACAAGCAGCTGAGCTTCACGGACGCTTCTGGAGGCTCTCGTCTGACTGCGCTACCGTTCAGGTCGGCGGCCATGAGGTCGGAGGCTTTGATGACCTTCACCTGCAGGAAGCCCACGTCTCTGGTGTCCTTCAGAGAGTTCCGGAAGCTCTGCGGCAGAAACGTGGCGGGGACAAAAAGATCGATGAGAAACGATACAATACCGTGACCTAAAAGTATCGATACTATCAATACTATTCTGTGTCTCTCAGCCCCGCACATGATAAATATTGTCGGTGAGTGCAGGGTCTTCACAAGCAGTTTAAATCGAAAAAGTGCTAGAGAAGAAGTTTTGTCTGGAACTTTTTCGGCTTCGAGGCAAATGAGCATGAGAAGCCAGTGGATGCGGAAGATATTTTTATCTCTCCATCTCACACACTCTCTCTCTCTCTGTGTCTCTCTCTCTCTCACACACACACACTCTCTCTCTCTCTGTCTGTCTCGCACTCTTTCTCTCTCTCGCTCTCTCTCCGTCTCTTCTCCTCTCTGTTCACACACCACACACACACACACACACACACAACACACACACACACCACACACACGCTCTATCCTCTCGCTTGTCTCTTCTCGCTGTCTGTCTCTCCCTCCCTCTCTGGCTCTCTTCTCTCTGTCTCTCTTCTCTGTCTCTCTCTCTCTCTCTCTCTCTCTCTTTCCTCTCTCTCTCTTTCTGTCTCTCTCTTCTCTCTCCCCTCTCTCTTGGCTCTCTCTCTCTCTGGCTCTCTCAGTCTCACACTTTGTCTCTCTCTCGCTCTCTCTCTGTCTGTCTGTCTCTCTCTTTGTCTCACACACACACACTCGCTCTCTCTGTCTCACTCTCTCTTTCTCTCTGTCTCTCTCTCTGTCTCACACTCTCTCTCTCTCTTTCTCTCTGTCTGTCTCTCTCTCTGTCTCACACTCTCTCTCTCTCGCTCTCTGTCTGTCTCTCTCTCGGTCTCACACTCTCTCACACACACTCTCTCTCTCACACACTCTCTCCAACAGGAGACTAATACATGTTTGACAAGTAAGCTTATTAATTTTAAAGACTTGACCTAACAATAAAAACATATGCAAAAATGTTTCTAAAATTGTGATATGTCCTTTAAAGCACCAGAGGAAAGTGAAGTTCAGACCGAAAATCTGCAGTGAAAACTCACTCACGTCCTTCTACCACAATGAAAACAATGACAATATTCTACTCGTTTGCTTTGACATACATTTTATGCTTGGAACAGAGAGCTCCTATCAAACAAATTTTGTTTTAGTTTAGTCTTTTAAAAAGCTCACAAAGTTGAGTACTAAAAAGTTGAGTATTTTTTTTTCTTCTGGAAAATATAAACGCTAACGCAGATGCATTATTGTTTGCACTTCATCGTCTTGAAATTTTGAAATTGTGTATTATTTTCTTAATGAATAAAGCAAAAAAAAAAAAAAAAAAAACAAAAAGCCCAAACATTGTTGCAGTTTTTCCCCGTAGTATTGCAAATAATAGAGCATCGATACTTTTCTCAGTATACTTTTATACTTATCGATACTTTTATCGTTTTCTCAGTGTACTTTTATATAACTTTTAACACTTTTATGAGTAAAACACAAAAAACTAGCAGTGAAACTTTTTTATATATATACTTTTAACACTCCTTACGTATTTCTCCATCAGGTTCTCCCTCTCGTGAGGCTCGTCCAGAGGAGGCGCGAGGAGGTCGGTGATGGAGGCGGCGGGACAGGAAGTGGGCGTGACCAGAAGCACCAGCTTCCCGTGACACGGCTCCAGCGAGCAGGTGAAGAGCTTGGACTGGTTCAGCGGCAGCACGGACAGGTCCACCTCACATCTGCAACGCCGTGAGAGAGAGTGTGTGTGTGTGTGTCCTGCTCTCTGATTGGCCCACGCCACTAAACACTCACTGTCCGTAACATTCTTCGTATCGCCGTCCGTCTTTGCCCAGAACCTCCATTTCTAAGATGCTGGAAGCGTCTGGAAACTGGTTGAAGTCGAAGCGCTCTCTCCACTGCGTGCTGCTCTTCCTCACCTGAGTCTGCGCAGAAGAAAGAAAGGTTACACTTTTTATTTATTTTCTCTGGAGGCAAAGGTCCTGAAGAATACGTGTTACGCTTATATGAGCGCCACCCTAATTTTCTGGCACAAAAAAAAATGTCTTTTTTTTTGTATTTTACTCAATTTTTGCATTTTTACTTTTTTAATTTTTTGTCATTTTATTTGATTGTATTATCTTCGAGATATTATCACGAGAGGGAGTCACTTTGTGCTTTTGTTACGCAGTTTTACGCTATATGAGCACCACCCTGATTTTTCCGAGACCAAAAAAAAAAATCTGGGTTTTTTTAATTTTACTCACTTTTTGCATTTTAACTTTTTTTTTTACGTCACTTTTTATCTTCGTAATATTGTATTTTCATTAATATTTTATCCTTATAACTACTGTATTTTATTTTTTTTTCCATTAGTAATTTTTATTTGACTTCCATTATTTGTATAGTATTAAATTTTTGCACATTTTATTGCATTTCCTCCGTCCAACTGTTAAAACGCTGGAAGGATCGATTCACTACATGTTGTACCACATATAATACGTGACCTAATAAAATGTGAATTGGGAATTTTTTTCCCCGTCTTTGTTTTTGATCAGTTGTAATCATTTTAAATTCCTTCGCGAGCTCAAACTTTTTCCCGTTTTTTCCAATCTTATTCTCAGAGGGGACTTTTATTTTGGCGGCTCTGGACGTAACCACCTTGCTCCGGTACTTCTGATCGCCCAATCGGAAGCGGACGAAGAGCTCCGCCTGCGCGTCCGGTGGCAAGCCCCGCCCCTCCACCAGGGTGATGGTGTAGACGCCGGTCCAGAGCTGACTCTTCTTCATCACCTCCGCCAGACGTCTGCTCTGCTCGCTGGAGCCGCCCTGAGAACCAGGAAGTGTGTGTTCCAGTGTGTGTGTGTGTGTGTGT
>CM051504.1:11970020-11985695 GCA_028031935.1 Paedocypris micromegethes
GTGCGTGCGTGCGTGCGTGTGCGTGCGTGTGCGTGCGTGTGTGTGCTCTATTGAGCAGTGCTGACTTCACTTTTAATTTACTTCTGATGCCGAGATGCAGGAATACACGTTTCTCTTCCTTTCATTCGTTACTTTGTTACTTCCCCTGGTTATTATGTTACTATTTAACGTCCCGTGGTGCAAAAGTCCCGTAATATCACATTTTCACCCAGAAGAAAGAATAAAAGATGATCAATAAAAGATAAAGTCCCTGTAGCGGAAAAGAGAACAAACGCGCACACACACACACACACACACACACACACACACACACACACACACACACAATCATTAACTTCCTATCAATAAATGGCTCATAAATCCACTGATCACCTCAGAGAACAAGTTTGTAAACAAGTGTGCTGTGGATAATTACACGTGTGTGTGTGTGTGTGTGTGTGTGTGTGTGTGTGTGTGTGTGTGTGTGTGTGTGTGTGTAAAATATAACGCTGCTGAAAACACTTACACTAACACACAGTGAATATTTAAACCAAATATAATAAAAGGATTTGAAATAAATTTTGTGTCCATTTGTAAAAAAAAAAAGAATTTCTTTGAATTTCATAACTATTAGAAAATTCATAACTATCACATGTTGAATGAGCAAAACACGCGACCCACAGCCAATCACAAGGCAGACTGAGTGAACCAGACGTTCCTATTGGCTGACTGATCGGGAGAGTCGCGGTTTTGTTATAACTCCGTAATAGTCGCGTAGTTTAAACACAGTGAGTAAAAACAGAAGAGTGAGACGTAACTGTCACTCCAAAATGTTTGTTCACTAGGGTGTGTGAGGAAGTTCTTGTCACTAGAATCCGAACACGTCAGAAATGCGGGGAATGTGCGTGACGTCACGAAACACACCGGTTCTGACGCTTTCATTGCCGATTCTCCACCTGTGGGAAAGTTTCTCAGCGCAGGTAAACAAAACCTCGAGAAAAATAAACCCCGTCAATGGAGCCGTTTCACGTCGTTCTTACGCGTCTTTATGAGCTTTATGAGAAAGAAAAGCTTGATATGAACAAAAAACACAACTTTCAAACGAGCTGTTAACAAACGCCATACCTGTGGGAATCATTTCACCATTTTGCTGCTTAATCCAATGATTTGAAATGCGAACATGCAGTTTGTGCAATGCGGCTTTAGCAGCAACTTCCGACTAAACACTCGCTTGCATTGCGGTGAGGATGAGCGCCAGAAAGCGCCGCGCACGTAGAGCGGCCTCCGCCATGACACCATCGCCCGGGAGGGGCGTGGTCACGATCCCGGAAGTGGAATCAAAAGGGCACTTGAACCGTATTTTCCAAACTTAACGACAAAAAGTGCAATTTATTGACGTGTGAATGATCGACGCTGTCTGATCACTGGAGCTGTACGCTAATTTAGATGTGTTTTGGCGACAGCTTTACCACGTGGTTTCTCATCGCGTTTGCGAATTCGACCAATCAGCGTTTGCCGTGATGAATTAAAACACCCTCGAACCGAAAACCGGGGAGTTTTGACGTTACGTCTTCACGTAACGCTTATTAATCAAACATGGTCATGAACATATCACATTGCATTTGTATCATTGCAATTGATATCATTCTTTTACAATAAGTGGGATGATTTTCGCATGATCTGTTATTATAAAACAGATTTGACTGAGGTAGTGTTAGTCTGAGCCAGCGCGCGCCATCTAGTGGAAAGATTCGGTGTTTGCGTCATTACGTTCCACAGCTGGATTTGTTTGTTATCGGTCGAAATAAAGGTTGCCATAATCTGCGGTCACATGTGGGATTGTAATCCATCAGATGGTTGTCAAAACATCTGGACCGCTGTGATTTATACATATCTATGGATTGGGAATTCATATTTGCGTCTGTTTGTCTGTTAAACTATTTTCTGACAAAACGACAGATAGATGCATAGAAATAATAGACAGATATATAGAAAGACATACTGATGGATATATAGACAGACAGACACAGACAGACAGATAATAGACCAGTAGAGAGACAGACAGATTAATTGATTTTGTTCCGGACAGTATAATCTGCAGTCACGTGTGGAATTATAATCCATTATCTGTTTTTCGAACATCTGGACTGCTCTCTCTCTCTCTCTCTCTCTCTCTCTCTCTCTCTCTCTCTCTCTCTCCTGTAGTTTGATTTGATCATTACTAAAGTAAAGTAAATACCTATAAATAAGATAAGACTGACGGTTTTTAATAAATAGCTCGTATTGTCGTGAAAATGTGATTATGGCCAATATAACTGAAATATAATAATAAGTATTTCAAAAACCATATATATATATAAAATGTTAAACGTTAAAATAAAACCTGTGAAAGCACTAGATATCAGAGGTGTAAAGTACTTGAGTAAATAGACTTTGTTACTTTAAGTGTTTTTGTAATTATACAATATGTATATGCATACGTATAAAAGAATTGATTCTGAGAAGAAAAAGAAAATACGACAAACGCGTAAAGAAACTGGAAAAATTCTGTGAACATCGAAAACACTTAGTGTAGTATTTGTACGGAAAAAACGAGTGCTTATATTCGCGTAAATGCAGTAAGTATAAAGGCGACATCTGAGGAAGAAACCACCATCAGGAATATTTCTTCTCGGTCCGTTCAGTCGACAGAATTGCAGATGCGCTGCACCACGAAGTTGAACTCCTCGGGCTGGTCGGCGTACACGTGATGCGGAGCGCCTTTGATCACCTGCGGAAGAAAAAACAGCTTTTCATGCTCGGCTGAAAAGTACTTGAGTAAATGTACTTGGCTAGTTTACTTAAGTACATTTTGGGCTGCTTTGTACTTGTTCCGAGTATCAGAAATATAAGCAACTTTTACTCTCTACTCCACTGCATTTGTGATTATCTGTACTTTTTACTCCACTACATCTGAACGGACACCTACAGTTACACGTTAAGTTGTGTAACGGTAAGTGATTTATACCGCGGTTCATTTCTTGGGCGGACGAGGTGATAACGTATCGTAATGTATAACATGTATTGTAATGTTACCAAGCCAAGAACTTTACAAAGCAGCTATTTTTGAAGATTAATAAAGATACTGCTCCTCTTAGAGACTTTCGAGAATCGCATCAAAGTCAGATCGGAATTTTTTTTATTAAAATTATTTTTTTTGATCGAGACGGACGTTTTGCTTGTATATATTTGAGACAGTTAAAACTTACAAATGCTCAGAACTTGAACTTGAGCTTTATTTTGTTCTACCATTTTTGAAACACTGAGGTGTTAAATTTAATTTCTGTAGAAAATAAAAAGAGCAAAAAAACCGTGAATAGTTTATTGAGCAGAGTAATGAATAGAATAAAATAGTTTGAAACAATTTGAATGAAAAGTGTATTTTGTTGGCCTAAATTCAGTATGTGTATAATATTTAAGTTCTCTTAAAATTTGACACTTTGCTACTTTGACTCACAATTTTTTTCCTATTTGTGACTTTTTACTTGTAAGTGCATGAAGTATCCCTCCTTTTACTCAAGTGTTCCGCGTGACTCACTATGGCGCGGGCGTGGCTCTGCCCTCGGCTCTGCACCACTCTGAAGCCGGTGGCGCTGTCGACCCAGGACAGGGATCCGTTCAGGATGCTGACGGGACTCTGTGGGGGCAGCAGACTGACCCGCTGCATCATGGGACGTCTGGTCCAGCTGTGGGACTGGCACATGGCTCGGAAGCCCAGCTCGCCGCTGCGGGTGAGACGGAGAGTCAAGCCCGACCCGGGAGGCAGGGGGCGGAGTCAGGGCGTGGCACCTGGGGCTCTGGGCGTTGCAGTGGTAGACGTAGCGTGTCATGGTGTCGTCGTCAAACAGATCCGCAAACATTCTTCCAAAGTCTGGGAGACACATGTTCACCAGGCCCGGACCTGCGCACACACACACACACACACACACACACACACACACGTAATTTACACCCCATCTAATGTATATCAGTTTCTGGAATATATTGTTATATTAACGATTAACGATTCAAACTAAAATGGGACAAAAATCACAACTATTCTCATATTAGCAATATATAAAATCAAATTTTTATAAATGAGGGCTGTCAAAGTTAACGCGTTAACTTAATCAATTGAGTTGTTATACAAACGCGTTATTAACTAAATTGATTAAAGATTAAAGCAACCAGTACGTATTACTTTTGCAGAGCAATAGTCGCGTTATCATTTTTAAAAATTATTCGAAGATATCTTGAAATGTATTTCTCCTAGTCAGAATACCAATTGCATATATCTGTAATCGAGGTCTGATTAGTCACAGCAACATTTGCAGATTTCTATAAAGTTGGAGATAATGAACAGCATTCACAGATACAACTATATCATTTCAATGGATCTTTAAATGTAAATCGACTATAGTTATAAATCAAACTAACGATATCTTAAAATTTGATTGACTTGTCAAAATAGGTTTTAGATAGCTTAAGATATCTTTAATTAAATGCATTCTGATATATCTTCAACTCCGTTATGACTGGTCATAAATATTTAGAGATATCTTCAAATATTTTTCAATGGGAGTCTATCGAGCAGTGTGACTAGTCGAAGTAGATTTGTTGTGACTCGTCAGAAATGTTTTATGACTAGTCGCCGCGAAGGAATAAATGTTAATTCCGATCTCTGTTTAGCCGGTTTGAATTTTAAGACCTGTCATGGTGGGCGGGACAATGTTCCACGATGGGTTTGCTTTGACCAATCAGAGCAAGACGTCAAATTCCTGCCACAATGATTTGTAGTCGCGCAGACGAGCTCGCTCAATTCACAGGTTGCGCTCGCTCAATTCGAGGTTTCTCGCTCGCAAATCTTTTTGCCACTAAATTGATTCCATAGGCTTGAAACCCGCGTAGAAGCCATTCTAGGAGAACACCAGCTCATTTTATATTTGGGTAGCAATACATCTGAAACTAACCAGTGCTTTTGTTGTTGACTTTTGCTTATTTGATGTGCGTGAGGATTAAACAACTGCTTTTTTTCTTTTTTACATTTTTTACATTTCTCGGGACGAAATTTTCGCGGCGATGCATTTTGCTACTCGGGTTTTAGTAAGTTACTAAGGACATTAGCCCCTTTCACACAGCAATGCCGGTAAAATCCAGGAAAAATACCAGAACGAGCGCTGCCATTCCTGCATTTTAACGGAAAAGAACCTTTCACACAGCGGTTTCAAAATCCCAGTATTGTTGGTGACATCATCAACTGGCGACACGCTTTAAACAGCTGCGCCTTTGTAAACATGAATAACGGCAGATTCATAACGATGTATCATAACATAATTGTTTCATAAGAGACGGCGTCATTAACTGTTCCTTTAATGTGGTGACAAATGTCTTCATCCGCCTGAATTATTATAAGTGTTGTTATTATTATTATTGTTATTATTATACATTTTGCGCACTATTAACTATTTTGTGCATTATTAATGAGCGCGCGAGAATTTCGTTTTTTTTTTTGAGAATTTGTTTTCACCCACCCCAGAATGTTCTGATTGGCTCAGAGCAGCTTTCCCGGGAATCTTCCGTTCCGCTTTCACACACAGCAGAATGCCGGAAAGACACCGGGAACGTTACTACAGTACTATCCGTGCCGGAATATTCCCGGAATATTTGTCTGTTCACACACACGTGCATGCCGGAAATATACCAGTATTTTATCTATTTAGTAGACCATCCATCTACTTTTCCATGTCTTTCTGTCTGTCTACATTCCTACCTGTCTGTCTTTCAGCACTATCAATCAATCAATCAATCAATCAATCAATCAATCAATCAATCAATCAATCAATCTTTCTATCTATCTATGCTTATGACGGGCAGGTTCATTTATGGTCTGTGTTTGTTTGTTTGTCTATTATGATGTGTGCAGTGCGTTATGGTGATGTTTGTTTACTTATTTGCTTGGATTTGTTTTTCTGTCTGTCTGAAATTTCCACGCTGTGGCTATACAGGATTTTTCAATTCTACGTCATTCAATTCAATTCAATTTCTATCTATCTATCTATCTATCTATCTATCTATCATCTATCTATCTATCTATCTATCTATCTATCTATCTATCTATCTATCTATCTATCTATCTATCTATCTATCTATCTATCTATCTATCTATCTATCTATCTATCTATCTATCTATCTATCTATCTATCTATCTTCTATCTATCTATCTATCTATCTATCTATCTATCTATCTATCTCTGTTACACCTTGGAAGACTGATGAAGACAGGTCTCACAACAAGGTTTTAATGTCCTTACCTGAAGAAGAGTACGAAGCGGAGTGTGGAAACTCCAACACAAACGCTGCCACTTGCAGCCTAGTAACAAGTTTGACCGACAGCTCGTCAGCCTCGCTCTCCTTTTAACCATAATGGTAATGGTACAGGTGTCGCTGATGCTAACGAGCTGTCGGTCGTGAACAGTCCTCAGACGCTCCCCGGCTCAGCCACCAGAGGGAGCTGAGCCGAGGGACCGTAACACTATCTATCTATCTATCCATCCATCCATCCATCCATCCATCCATCCATCCATCCATCCATCTGTATGTGTGAAAGGGGCTATTGGTAAGTCGTGGTACCACTGTAGAAATGTCTCCCCAAAAACAGTGGCGCCAGTCCTCTCACCCAGTGGCCCTGCGGCTCGTACGGCAGCCAGAGGGTTAAAGAAGCTGAGGAGAGATGCTGCAGACGAGCCCGACTCCTGCTGCTGAGGCGGAGGACGCTCCGGGAAGCCCCACGCATCCACCAGGATCAGGTGACTGACTCTGAGGGGCGGAGGAGAGCGCGTCAACCAATCAGGAGCAGAGGTGTAAGCTACTTGAGTAAATGTACTTCGTTACTCTACTTAAGTATGTTTTTGGCTACTCTGTACTTGTGCTGAGTATCAAAAATAGAAGCAACTTTTACTCTCTACTCCACTGCATTTGTGACTGAGTAGCTGTACTTTTCACTCCACTACATTTGAATTGACACTTACTGTTACTCGTTACATTTTGATTGTGCGCGACAAACCGTAATCGATTTTTTTTGTTCATTTCTTGGGCGAACGAGGTGATTTTGTCATTTTGTCGTCTGCTGGAGATACTGGAAGCTGATTGTGATTTAGTTTGTGAATTGTTTGATTAAGACTGACTTTTTGTTTTTTATTTAATTATTTTACCATATTTGAAACGTGTAGGTGTTAAATTTAGTCTCTGTATTAGAAAATAAAACCTCAGGAAGAGACTTTTTCACATGTCTTTGTTTTTTTTTTTTTTTGCCTAAATTTAGTATGAGTAAAATACATAAGTTCTTTTAAAATGCAATACTTTGCTACTTTGACTCAAGTCTTCTTTATAGTGGTGACTTTTCACTTGTATTGGAGTAACTTATACAATCTGTACTTTTATAGGATTTATTTAATTTATTTTGCACATTTGAGTTGGATTGAGACTGACTTTTTGTTTTTTATTTAATTACTTTTACCATATTTGAAACGTGTAGGTGTTATATTTTGTTTCTGTATTAGAAAATAAAACATCAAAAAGAGACTTTTTCACATTTCTTTGTGTTTTTATTTTTGCCTAGATTTAGTACGAGTAAAATACTTAAGTTCTTTTAAAATGTGACACTTTGTTACTTTGACTCGAGTCTTTTTTATAGTGGTGACTTTTCACTTGTAATGGAGTGACTTATACAGCACGTATCTGTACTTTTACTCAAGTATGTTGGTCCGGTACTCTTTACACCCCTGCTCAGGAGACGATTGGCCTGAAAATTCTTCCTACAGCTCAGAAGTTCCTACACTGACGTCACTGATCAGCTGTTCCTAGCTAGCGCCCTGCGCAAGCGCGTTAAAACACGCCAAAAGTGAATATTAATATAAATAACTACAAAACATTGTAACATGTTACAAATATCTTGCGTACTGTTGTAAGTGTTCGTGTTCCTTTACCGCATTTATGTTAATTCATTGATCCAACGCTACAATATCAAAAGTACATACAACAAAAGTACAGAATGTTTGTACGATCAAGTAGGAGAAGAAACGATAGATATAACGAACTTTTTAACGCTCATGTAGCGCGGAAAGTAGAAAAATGTGAGCGGAGAACAGCTGAGCAGTGACGTAGTTTTAACGCGCACCGCGACGGTTAGGAACAGCTGAGCAGTGACGTATGTTCTAACGCGCACCGCGACGGTTAGGAACAGCTGAGCAGTGACGTAGTTTTAACGCACACCGCGACGGTTAGGAACAGCTGAGCGGTGACGTATGTTCTAACGCGCATGCCCAGCGCGGAGTGTAGGGACTTCTGAGATGTAGGAAGAATTTTCACCTGTCAGGATACTGGGCGGTGTAGGAGGTGGCCAGGTCTCCGCCCAGACTGTGTCCCAGCAGGATCATGCGCTCCAGCCCCACCCGCTCCCGCCACTGCTCGATGGAGGAGACGAACTGCTGCTCGGCCTCGGCTCCGTCCGCTGGGAAGGAGGGTCGGGAGCTGCGGCCGAACCCCAGCAGGTCGAGGGCGTAGACCGTCCGGGAGTGACTGAGGGTGTCCAGGTTCAGGATCCACAGCCCCACACCTCCACCCACACCGTGCAGCAGCACTAGAGGCGTACGAGCAGCTGCACACAGACACTTCAGGTGAAAAACAGCTCTGTGTGCCTAACGTTTACACATCCATCTGTCCATCAATCCATCTACCTACCTATCAGTCTGTCTGTGTCTATCTATCTATCTATCTATCTATCTATCTATCTATCTATCTATCTATCTATCTATCTATCTATCTATCTATCTATCTAACTGGCCAACAAATGTCATAAACATGAATATAAATTACGCTTCTTAAGGAATGTAACAAAAAAATGAATTAAATTCACAAAGGTAAACGGTATAAAAAGGTTTTCTGGTCTCAATGTAATTGTCACGTTTCTTCGGTGCAGACAGGAGCCGGAGACCGTGGTGAACATAGAAACGGGACTTTACTGATACGCACATACATACACACACCAACTCGGGAATACTGGGAACAGAAACTCGGGAACATAAACACTCTGGTGTAACGACATTGACCGACAAGGAACAATGAGACTGGTGAGACTTAAATACAAACGCAAACGAGGTACAAACGATCAACAGGTGAAACCGACAAATCACGTGACTACATCAACTGACACAAACAAGGAAACATAGTGCGCAAGGAATGATGGGGGTTGTAGTCCGTGAGTGACACGCAACACAGAGACAACGACGATAAGGTGGTGACGAGCAGACAGACTCGTCACAGTAATACTTAACAATGTACCAAAATTAAATAACAACAAAAACGAACACTCTTTCTAGTTCCAATTAAAATGCGAAAACAATAAGATAAATTCAACTCCATGGCTCATCGCTGACTCCTGCTGGGCGAGCGCTTGTATGAGACCAAATGCAACGGTAAACGATGGACCAAGTTCACAGACGCACCAATCACCAGTTATGTCCCGCCCCACGAACACACCCACCAGAGGGCAGCATTTTTGTCAGTAAGATAATAGTTTTAAATGACACCCAAGCATTTTACGAAGAAAAAGAACCTTACGAACCCTGCAGGGCCGTGCAGTTTCAGATGAAATGGACTCTTAAACGCATCACATGACATATTTGCATGATTACGTTTTTTGCACGAGTCTCACACTTTACCGTTTTTCGAGGCTCTGCGTGTCTTGTGTGTGACCTTTACAGTCCAGATTCTGTCCCGATTGGGCAAAGTCACGAACATGCAGCCGACGTCATTCTGAATACCTGCCGACACATGGAAGCATATTATTCCATCGCTTGTATGCTAAAGACAAATGTCTAGTTTTTATAGAAATATAAGTTGGTTTTATGAGTTGGTCTTACATGCCAGAATCTTCGCTTCAGTGCTTTTCAGCAGTGATCTGGATGTGGGTCTCCATGAGGACCACCACCGGAAGATTCCAGAGCTCCACCTGAAGGAACCCAAGATACGTAAAGTATGTACATATGTAAAGTATGTTAAAATGTAAACTTTAAAATATTTGTTTTAAATAAAATTTTAAAATAGCCAAACTTATAAAAGAAGTGCAAAATAGCCGTACTCTAAAAGTTAATCCACTACGAGTAAAAAGTCTCCACTATAAAAAAGATTTGAGTCAAAGAAGCAAAGTATCACATTTTAAAAGAACTTGAGTATTTTACTCACACTGAATTTAGGCTAAAAAAAAAGTGTTTTATTTTCCTAATACAGAAACAAAGTTTAACACCTTCATGTTTCAAAAATGGTAAAACGAAATAAATAAAGAACAAAAAGTCAGTCTCAATCAAACTCAAATGTGCAGAAGAAATACACAAAAAATAAATAAAATAAATCGTATAACACAGAAAATCTGTATTATCTGGAATACGAAAAATTGTAAAAAACAAAAAATGTAAGATTACGTCTTCTAAAAAAATCGATGAAAAACAGATACACATTTACCAACACTTGGATTTAAACAAAACAAACAATATTAAGCACATTTAACACATAAACACATGTAAAACACTGACATTCCTAATAAATGTGCACTTAATCACGACGTGTTCACTATTTACTTGTCAGTATGGTGACGTAACAACTCAGCATGGCATTGTGTAAAATAACCTCGACAATAGAAGTGTAGTTCAAACACATTAGTAGTCAAACATTAGTAAGTAACTTGTTAAGTTAAAAATGTGATTATACTTACTCAACGTCTTTCATGGCAGCGTTGACAGGACAGATTAGCTAGAACGATTAAAAAGGCGTTAAAAAGACTCCTGGCAACAGGCCAACATACGTAGTCGAAATATGTTTGTTTACTACTAGAGTAACACGTAGCAGTGACGTCACTGATAAAAAAATGGCAGAACTTAGTTATATTAAGACTTTCTGTGCATCAACCTATATTCTTAGAACTCGTAAAATATTGCTTATTATCTTTTAAAAATGTAATAATATTGTTTATTTTTGAGCGAGATAGCAAATTCACAAAAAACTGTAAATGTAAATATAAAAAATATTAAAACTGTATTATTATTATTATTGTTGTTGTTGTTATTGAAAAAAAACAACATTTTTGTGCGAATTAAAACAAACTATTTGTATTAAAAGCCAAATAATCTATTTTTTAATGTTCCGCCATGTAAGAATCACTTTTAAGTCTCTGTAATTTGTATTAATATCAACTTAATTCGAAACTATGTGCATTTTTTTTTTTTTTTTTACAAAACAACACATCAATTGTTCATACACAGTGTTTATACACAGTGTTTTTTATGTATTTTTTTTTTTTTTTCATCTCTTATTGTTTATGTCATGTAGCGACTGTCACCAAAGCAAGGCAGGGCGGACTCACATGCACTTCCTGGACGAGATCACGGCACACAAGGAGTTAAATGTCCAAAAAGGGTTTAATTCAGGAATCGTGGTCGGTGCAGGCAAGAGGTCGGTACACAAGATAATCCAAACACAAGAACTAGAAACTAGACAAGACGTGACGAGACCAGAGGCGAGAGTGACAGGAAATAACAACTGACAAACGTACACAGACTAACGAGTGACACTTAACACCTGGGACAAGGGACACGAAACTAGGTCACAGACAGAGACACAAAAGCTTCAAAATAAGAGTCCTGCCTGGTTTTAAGCCAGGATTCATGATAGAAATAAAAGTTCCATGACAGTTGAAGTATATTTTCTCTATTCCTCTATATAATCGTTCATTCGTCCGTGCTGTTTATTATCATTTACAGTTTCTTAACGTAATATAGAAAATATTTTACCCAGTCGCACAAGCAAAAAAGATTTGAGGTTTTATTTGCTTTATTTGTCAGTGTCAGGTACGAATTCACAATACTGTTCAAAGATATCCGTTTTAATCCACACACAAAAACTGACGCAGAATATATTCTGCGTGACAATACGTGTGAACTAAGGAAATTTTAAAAATGAAAAACAACAGCATGGATGTGTTGCTTTGTAGAAAAAATTCCAAGATTTGTAATGTACATTACCTCGGTTCACGAGCAGTTTTCTTGTGTTCTTGTCATTTCTTGTGATGCATTTATACAATTTCTTCTATATTTTTTATTTATATTGGTTTGTGCAGTCTGTATATATTTATTTTCTGTTATCACATCTTTTTTTTGCACCAAACTGAGTATCAATACTAATTTAATTGTAACCCTGGAAATCAATGACATCAAAGGCTTTCTATTCTATTTTACAATTGGTGACATATCCAGAGGCTCATGTTCCCCAAAGAGTTCAATGTAAATAAAGAAGTGTAAAGTACTTGAGTACAGTTTATGATTTTTTTGTAAATTTTGTAAATATTAGAAATATTTTTTTTTACTTATTTTGGCTTCTTTGTACTTGCACCGAGTATCAAAAATATAAGCAACTTTTAATAAGTTCACACTTGTCCCAGTGAGTTCACGCAATCCATAAAGTACAAGTACTAATACAAGTACAAATCAGTGTTTCAACATCAAAATATTTTTTTTGTTTGTCGTACTTTTTTCCTTTAGAATTAATTGTGTTACTCACATGTATGCATATTGTATATTTAAAAAATGTACAAAAATTCCAAACGTATACTCGAGTACGTACTTTACACCTGTGAAATAAAGTGACTGCCACTATTGTTTGCAGTGTGAAGGCAGCTTTTATTATGTTTTTTTTTTCCATTGAGCATTTTGTGAATAAACACACACAGTATCTGTGTTTTTAACGAACGTTTGTTTCCCGGTGTTCTGAAAATTCTTCCTACAGCTCAGAATTTCCTACACGCACGTCACTGCTCAGCTGTTAAAAGAATGGGAAGTTTTTCCAAGAACCCTTTTTTCTCCCATTTTTCCTTCCATCTTTTCCTCTGAGCGGCAGCCTGAGCTTCAGAAATATTGGAGCCTCTGGTGAGATGCTCCATCTTACGTCCATCCATCCCAGTGTAAAGCATCCTGGTCCAGCCCTGCTCACGCCCCTGGCCCCGCCCCCCACCGCAGAGATCCGTGCTGGAACCTTCAGAGTGGATCATCTGATGAAGGACTAAACCGTGGCGAGTTTCTCGCTCTAGTTTTGACCATCTCGCTTTCAGCTTTTTTAACTCTTTGGGCGTCGCTTGACGTAGCTTCTTATACTTGCAGGTACAAACTTCTAACGTTTCTGTGGGAAAAAACAAGATCATTATTGCTTGACCATAAACTGTTCTTCAGTGAGTTTGTGTCTCACCGTTATCACGCTCCTCCATGTTCCACCAAGCGTCACTAGAGACCGTAACCAGGAAATGACGACACCAAATTATAAACCGACGCAGTGACGTCACGGAACGAATTTCAAATTCATTAAACATTCATGGGAAGTTGGTGGTGAAACTCCACTAAACCGCAGAGGTGTAAAGAGTACCGGACAGTCATACTTGAGTAAAAGTACAGACACTTACTGTAAAAATTACTCCATTACAAGTGACAAGTCACCAATTTCAAAATGACTCGAGTCAAATTTGCAAAGTGGAAATTTTTAAAAGAACTTAAGTATTAAGAAGTATTTTTATTCGTGCTCAATATAGGCCCAAAAAAAAGAAATGTGAAAACACACTATTGTTTTCTAATACAGAAACAGAATTTAACCTCAATGTTTTAAAACTGGTAGAACAAAGTAGATAAAAAGAACAAAAAGTCAGTCTCAATCACTTAAATTTGCAAGTAGATATAAAATAAAATTATTAATCTGATTAGTAAAGTATATATTATATGTATTAAATAAAGTGATATATTATATAATACCATTTAGAAAATACATTTTTACGCCCCTAATTCGCGTTCTTGTGGTTTGTAATTCACAAATAGCCTCCATTACCTTCAGCAGCCTAAAGATGGCGATATTCACCTCGTCCGCCCAAGAAATTAACCGCGGTATAAATTGATTCCGGACTGTCGCGCACAATTACAATGTAACGAGTAACGATAAGTATTTCGTCCAAATGTAGTGGAGTGAAAAGTACTGCTACTCAATCACAAATGCAGTGGAGTAGAGAGTAAAAGTTGCTTCTATTTTTTATACTCAGTGCAAATACGAAGTAGCCAATCACAATCTTTGGGCGATTGCGATGTTGTCCTCAACATGTTCTGCTGGTCTGTGTAAAACATCTAACCAGCATCGGACCAGCAGACAAAAACGCTCAAGGACACTGCAAAAAATACATTCTTGACGAGCTAAAAAATCTTGAAATGAAAAATGTCTCGATTTACTTTAAAATATCATCCAAAAATAGCATTTCTGTCCAAGCAAGAAAATTCTAGTCCCGTTTTCTTGAAATAAGCAAGGTTTTCTCTCACTATTAATCCTGACATAGTTAATTTATCTTGTAAGAGAAAATAACAAGATTTATTGTCTAATTTCAAGATTCTTTAGGCTTGTCAAGAATATTTACCACTCTGAAACACACGTGCATATATGGTTCTTTTATGTGCAAGGCTAAGCTTTGTAATAAAATGCATTCATTTTCACTGTAATACAACAACATTTTAATATAATAATACATAGTTCTGTAATGGCATTTTTTACCTTGCATTAATTTCACCACTTAAAAGTAGTTCAGTATTAGTACTTTTACTGTAGTAAAATACTGGGCATTTTACTTTTACGTCCACAAAAGTACTTTTTACTCTAGTGTCTATACTTTTACTTAAGTAACGAGTGTAAGGTGACTACTTCTGACAGCACTGGTTATTTCCTGCTTCCCAACATTCACATTTTCCTCCCTTCTTTCCCTGTCGTGTTCCAAGTATCCGTCTGGGCAAACTACGTCCCGAGGGCCATGTGTGTCCCGTTAAACGATTTAATCCGGCCCGCCGAACTTGTAAAAATGTAATGATGGTCGAATATTTTTTTCCAACGTTAATCCGGTTAATCCGTTATTAAGGTTTGTTTTATTTTCTTTATGAACACATTTTAAAAAGCGGAACCCTATACACAAAATGTACGTAAAATGCACTAGTATATTTTTAGCATTCAAAATAACACTCAGTCACAAAACAATAAAAGTTTTTTTGCGATTCTTTGCTGATATCGGTCACCTTCTCTATACTTTCTGTCTCTCGTTCACTGGTTATTTTATTTTAAAACCTTTCTCTCGCATTAATTTCTGCACATTTTCCTTCATTTTCACACTTTCTGCTTTTCTCCGCGCTTCCCTTAGAGCCAAAGAGGGAGTTCAGTACAGCAATCGCTCAAACGGCTTGATTTTTTTGCGCAAACAAAATAATTGAAAGAGTCTTCACACTACTTGCAGTACAGCACTTCTTTCTATTTTTCTTATCCTTCTCAACTGCTCATAATTCTGAAATGGCTGTTGTTTTTACACCTTCTTTTGTATTGATTATCAAACGATGCACTTAAATGTTGATGTGTGTGTGTGTGTGTGTGTGTGTGTGTGTGTGTGTGTGTGTGGAAGGAACGTTACCATCCATTCAGAAAAAAAGAAATCAGAGGACTACAACGACGACACCCGACAACTCAAAAAATGAGGCTTTTCTTTTGTCCTTTTGAGCCTCTTTTTGGAAGAGGAAAAAAAAAAAAACACATATGATGTTCACAGATCATGTGTTTTTTTTTTTT
>CM051504.1:12035431-12048969 GCA_028031935.1 Paedocypris micromegethes
TTTTCTCAAATTGTGTGTGTGTGTGTGTGTGTGTGTGTGTGTGTGTGTGTGTCTGGTCAGAGTTTTGTCTGTATGTGTACTAAATGTAAAAATCTATCTAAAATAAAAATTGTAAAAAATATATTTATATTTGTATAATTTTGGTCTTAAATCGGACTTAAAGTGGCTTGAAATTGCACTTCCTGTATTAAAACAATCTTTGGGTTAAACAAACTCTGAATCAACAACACAATTTCAGACGTGGATGTAAATCAAACCACTTTAGAATATTTAAATAAATCACTTTAATGACGTGGAAGTAAAATGTCTTTTTACAGTGAGCTGGAATGAGCGTTTGAAGAGGAATAAGTGGCGATGAACATTTCACACCGACCTTCGAGAGCAGAACGCATCTTCATCATCATCATCATCATCATCATCATCAAGGTGCCACGCTCACAAGGTCACGCAAGGTCACGACCCGCATCAGGCCGCTCTCAGAGAGGATGCTGGGAGATCACGCACATGCTCAGAAGAACTTTAGTGTAGAATGAACATGAAGTGAAAGATAAAGAGAGAGAGAGAGAGAGAGAGAGAGAGAGAGAGAGAGAGACAACATCAACAGATAGAAAGAGAGAGAGAGAGAGAGATAGAGACACAACATCAACAGATAGAGAGAAAGAGAGATAGAGACAGACAGACAGAAAGAGAGAGAGAGACAGACCAATAGAGAAAAAGAGAGAGACATAGACAGATAAAGAGAGACAGACAGACAGACAGACAGAGTAAGCAAGAAAGAGACAGACAGACAGAGAGACATAGACAGATTAAGAGAGAGAGACATAGAAGGAAGCGAGTGAGTGAGACAGACAGACAGAGTGAGAAAGAGAAAGGGAGAGAGAGAGACACACACACATAAACAGAGAGAGAGAGAGAGAGAGAGAGAGAGATACACAGACAGAGAGAGAGAGATAGAGATAGAGATAGAGAGAGAGACAGACAGACAGAGAGAGAGAGACAGAGAGAGATGTATAGAGAGAGAGACAGACAGACAGAGAGAGAGAGCTCGTGCTCGCCCGGGTGCAGCAGGCTATAAGTGCAGACAGGCTAAGCTGGTGATTGGCCGACAGTAAGGCGGGGTCAGCGGGGTCAGCGAGAGAAACACGGCCTTCCCCGTGAATTCTGAGCGCGGGACATCAGGCCTGACCCCACATGACCCGGGCGGTGGGCGTGTCCTGGGGGCGTGGCTTCTGTCTGAGCCGCTAGAGAACATCATGTGCTTTGCCCTTCTATTTATATCAGATGATGAAACGCTTCACACTCGCGTTCACCTCCGACGTAATTAGCGCCCCGCGGCTAACTTAGCGCTTCTGATCGCGCGTACGACTTCTGAGCGCACGCTTACGTCATTAAACGAGACGCAGGAGAGCCTGAAAGTAAGACCTAGCGACCATCAGCTGCGTTTAACCAGCCAATCTCGCTTCGAATTTTACAAACGATATTTACAGAACTTTACAAGTCTTTATTTCGCTTTAACATCGCAACATTTTACTTCAATCTGTGTGTTCAATTTTAGAAATTAAAACATTTTAATACCATTTTTTTTTTTTAAGATTGAAATGTTAACCCTTACCTCTTATGCACTTTGTAGCTGAGGTGATACATTTAAAAGTGTATAAAAAAATATATTTAAAAAAAAAAATTTTCAATTTATTACGTGGAATTGAAAAATAAAAGTTTTACTCATTCCGTCAAGTCTGCAGCAATAAAGAGTTAAGCACGCATTAAAATGACACACGCATGTCACTTTAACCCTAAATGCCACTTCTTTTTGTCATTTTCACTTTAACCCTAAAAGCCGTTTCTAATCCTTAACCCACATATCATTTATCAACTGAGTCAATCATAATTGAAATGTAAGTATATGTTGCCTTATAAATGAGTAAATGAGTCGGAACTACAAATATCAGGTTGATTAAAAAACATCAAACGGTTATAACAATATTGACCGATATTGACGTGGTTTAATAGAATCCAGCACTTTACATCACAGCACAAACACCTAGAGGAGTAAAAGTTCCCTACAATCAAACACAAGCGTCATAAAGAAAGGTGTGCACACATGTTAAAACAAAATCAAGTTAAAATATCGTATTGGTGCAAATATATTTAATTTACTATTTTTTCACAAACTTACTAATTTTACAGAACTTTACAAGCCGTTATTTTGCTTTAATGCCGTGGTGCTTTGCTTTCATCGAACAATCGCTTACGTCATGAAACAAGACGCAGAAGAGCCTGAAAGTAAGACCTAGCGACCATCAGGTGCGTTTATTGCTTCTGATTTTAGCGTAAAAAAAAATCCGAAAAGGGGGGCTTAAATTTGCGCAAATATGGAAAAATAAAATGGATCGTTTTTGGAAGAGCAATAGTTTGTATTGACTAGCTAAGAACTCTGGGAGTTGAAGTTTTTATGATTATACTACATTTTCTTAAGTATAATTTTTCAAGTAAAAACGACATTGAAGTGATACGAATCAAAAAAAAAAAAAAAAATTAATTAAATACATTTTAAATGATGTTCATTTAACCAGAAAAGTAAAAAAAAAAGTTTACGGATATTTTAATTACGTGTCTGAAAAATCAGCGGGGGGGTATATATGCGCGCAAATACGGAAATATACAATTCCATAAAATATAATATAATAAAATATACAACGTTTTTGGAAGAGCGATGGTTTGTATTGACTAGATTCACACGACACAGATCTTGAGTTGTAGCGTGTTGATGAAGCAGCGAGGCCATCAGCATTGCTCTGTCTGGACTCTTATCACACGAGACACAACAGAGAGTGAAGAGACGGGGTTAATGAAGTGTGTGTGAGCGCAGGAAGTCACAGCATCGTGTCACTGGAACAAGGCCGCCATTCTCCCGGATGACATCACACCAGAGCGCTCCTCGCCACTAACACAACGCCATCACGGCAGACATAATAAAGTAATAATAAAATAAAATTAAAAAATAAAATGGAGTATTATCGTTAATATATTCTTAATATAGCTTTTGTGTTATTGCCATCACCTCACTTTCTTTCGTAGTAAAATGTATAATAAATGTTATAATCATATTTATTATAATAATATTTTAACTTAATTATTAAAATTAAATTAAAATATTATCACCTCACTTTATTTCTTTTCTTATTTTTTAATTTAAATCAAATATTGGAGAAAATACTTATTTTAAGTAGTATGTTTACTTGTTAAAACATGTATTATTAAGTATAATAGCACTTTCAAATTTAAAGTATTTATTCCGTTTGAAACAACTTCTGCTTGGCTTATTTGGTGTAATAATCACATAAGAAATATAATGATTTTGTAAAACAATGATACATGTCAAATTGACCCGTGTTAAAAGTTTAATAACAATTAAAAAAAATACTTTTCACTTTGTAACGTCTTAAGTTTCTTAAGAAGTTTGTGACAATAGATAGATGAATTATTTATTCACATCTACTGATACTGAGACAATGCAAATTATAATAATTCAATACAATTTCTATTCATACTATTAGAAATTATTGTCATTACATATTTCCCCGAATGATCATTTCTAAAGGTAAATATGTAAAGCTTCACTAAAGCATGAGCAGGTCCTGCTAATTACAGTATTACTAACTAATCCATCTGTACAGTAAAGCCCATTTTACTGTAAACAGCATTTAAAAATTTATTTTGTTAAACGATTAATCTATTGATTATTAGACCGATTAATTGATTAGTTGTCGATGAATCACACTAATTAATCCGTAAGATTTGAAGAATTTTTCAGCTACTAGTCAAAACATTGCATTACACATATACCAAGTAATAAATCCGATAAAATAAAAAAAAATAATAAATCGCTTCAGCTTTTAAAAACATGACATGTTTGCTGTTTTAATGAACTGAGCAGCTAAGCTTTACGTTTTCTGACTCAAATGACACAAAGAAAAAGGATCGTTTACACTTTTTGTAAACAAATTGCTTCAGCCCTCGTTAAAACGCCACGTGTGTATGCAAATATCATAAACGAGCTTGGAAAAACGTTTACAGGTGCGAGTGAGAGCACAATCGAGTCCTGCTCTGTGATTGGCCAGCCAATGATCCAGGGGGTGTGTCCAGCCTTCAGGCCCACACCTGTGATTGGCTGGAGTTCCACATGACGCAGAATAAAACAAAACGCATTAAGAAAAAACAAACAAGCGCAATCTACGAATCGTGAAAAGACAACTGAAAAACCATTGGCCAGTCTGGAGACCACGATAACCAATAACACCGCCCGAGGAAAACAACCTAATTCCCTGCGGAATTCCCGAGTCCTGGGAGTCACGAGACGCTGTAATCTGTTTGGCTAACGCGCTTGACATGTCACTGGCATTTTTCCGCGAGGTCGACGCCCACCTGTGGTCAGGCAGGAATTTCAGCCGTCACCTGTGAAAGTCTCGACGCGAGCCAGACGGAAAAATTCCCGCGCTGTGTCTTCCGCGGGACACAAAGGACGCATTCCAGAGCGCCTGTCACGCCTCATTAGCGCGTCTCGTCTCGATCCGCCGCTCCACACCAGCGCTAATCCAGGCTTGAAGATTCCCACCAGATTAGCATTATCAATCCAGGCTCAATCTGTAATCTAATGATTAGTGCGCGCAATCTATAAACCTCATCGCATTCCCAGGAAATCCACATCGGGAAGACGCAAAGGTTTCAAATCACATCGTCGTTCGGAAAAACAAGAGTCTGCGTGAGAGTCAGGAGTGATGTACAAAAAACAAAGAAAAAAAAAAATCTATAATTAAAAAAAAAAATTTATAAAAAAAAAAAAAAACAATATTTATTTTTTCATTTTTTTTTTACGATTCAATTAAAGCAAAAAAAATACAAAAAAGAAATTTGAAAAAAAAAAAATGGATGAGTTCCATCACTTATTCCACTTCTGGGTCACAGGGAGCTGGAGCCAATCCCAGTCACTATGGGCTAGAGGCGGGACACACCCCCTCCAAACAAGCGGCTGACCAATCACAGAGCAAAATACTTGATCACAAATATGCAAGAGAGCAAAAATGCGACGACTCGCGATGAAATCACAGGTCAAGCTGGTTTTTTACATTTAACGCCGCGGTGAGAAACGCGAGAACGTATTTTCTACCGTAAACAACATTCTTGCGCATTACATCCGCGTGCGAGTCCTAATTCGCGTGTCCGTTTTTAACGAATGAATAATTATAAATAAAATAATTTAAAACCACAGCGAGAACTGGTTTTGACGTGAATTGCGATTCTTTCTGGATATTTTATCGTTTTAAATATTCAACCCTGAAAATCAGGTTGTCAAACAGCAATATAATAACACGCTCTTTGCTTTAAATTCAAATAGATGGAATGAAAAACATGATGTAAAAGTAATGTTGAAAAGAAAAAAAAACAAATCACCATTAAACGCAATGATTATCTCTGTTTAAAAGCACTTTTGAAATACTTTTCAAACAATGATTATTTTGTAGGCGGGGCTAATAATTTTGTCCTCAACTGTAGATGTTTGCTGTGTGTGGTTTGCTGAGTGTCGTCTTCTGGTTTGAAACCGCAGTAAACACACACACTTGTGAATAAAATACTTTTTCAGGTAGTAAAATGTCGGAGTTGATACTCTACCGTTGTAATGAATCATTAATGAATCGAGATCGCGGTCTTTTAACGACTAATCGTGCAGCTCTAGTGGCCGGTCTCACTTATCGATTTCTGTCTTTACGTTTCCAGCCGTTAGCGTTGGGAAAAGTCGCGCTGCAGCGGTTTCCCGCGCCCAAACGTCGGCGGCGTCGGCCCGCGCTAGGCTAAATGTAGCCGCGATGCAAAGTACAAGGCTGGTGGAGGACGAGTCCTGACGCGGTAATTAAAGAGAGCGAGTGGAAACCACCAGCAGCCCTTGAAGAAACATCTGCGTTACAGGAAAACAAGGTAATTACACGGAGCGAGGGAGAGAGAGAGAGAGAGAGAAGCGTCATCCTTCTGTCCAACCGCACCACAACACACCGCCGTTATACATCAGCACACGGTTATTACAGTCGCCTGACAGGCGGATAGATAGATCAAGCAGACAGACGGGTAGATAGACAGACAGGCGGATAGATAGATCAAGCAGACAGACGGGTAGATAGACAGACAGACGGGTAGATAGATCAAGCAGACAGACAGGAAGATAGATCAAGCAGACGAGTAGACAGGTAGACAGACAGACAGACAGACAGACAGGCGGATAGATAGATCAAGCAGACAGACAGACGGGTAGACAGATCAAACAGACAGAGAGACAGACAGACAGACTAGAAGATTGAACAAGTAGACAGACAGACGGATAGATAAATCAAGCAGACAGACAGACAGACAGACAGACGGAAAGATCAAGCAGACAGACAGACAAAGGAATAGATAGATTAAGCAGACAGACAAGTCGATAGACCAAACAGACAGAAATACAGACAGACTGAACAAGCTCAGCAGGAACACAGATAGACAGCTAGATCAAAACACATGAAGACAGACAGCTATCTGGGGTAGATGGCTCAGGTAGACAGACGGGTAGATCCAAACAGCAGATAGACAGGTAGAGGTCGAGCACGTCTAGTATAGTCTCGTATAGTTCTAACCAATCGCAAACACTCTGGAGAGCAAACCAGCCAATCACAGCAGAGACCGGAATAGAAGCCCTCACCTTTCTGGCAAGGAGAGAGAGGGAGAGAAAGAGCGAGAGAGAGAGAGAGAGAGAGAGGGAGAGAGAGAGACAGAGAGAGACAGAGAGAGAGAGAGAGAGAAAGGAGCGCGAGCGGCTTCCTACGGTAGCTTTGTTTCTGGTCTTTGTCGCTTTCTTTTCTTTTTTTACGTGAAACCATGATTTCCAAACGAAAACAGACTTTGATCAAAATAAAACAAGCAGATTTTCTCTCGCGCGCGTCTTTAAAACTGAATCAGCCGCTCTTCTCTTAAAGGCACAGCGCAGAAAACGGAGCGTCGCGTGTGTGATCTATTAGTTCAGTCTGTGACACTGCTTTCTGTGTTCGATTAGTAATGTCTGTGCCGTCATTGATAGTTGTAAGTTACAAAACGAACGTGTAATACTGTATAACTAACGCAAACACATACCAATAGAAAAACAATAACCAAACGCAAACACTCAGCAGAGCAAACCAGAGAGCGGGAACAGAAGCCCTCACCTTTCTGGCAGTGGTTGGAGGTCCAGCAGCGGTAGTTGTGGTTGTGGTTGAAGCTGGTCCTGATGCACTGCGGGCTGTCCTCCATGATGCCCGGGCAGACGTCTCCGCACTCCTTGCTCTGCTTGTTGCGTCCGATGTTGAACTCGGCGGCCGTGATGAGCGACCAGTCCACCGAGTCCAGGTAGCACAGCTCCGGGTTCTTCTCGATGAGGACGCCGCCGCGGGTGATGTTGCGCAGGCTGTGCAGGCCGATGTCCTTCAGGCTGGTCAGCTCGAAGATCACCAGGGCGTAGTTGTAGAAGAGGTTGTGCCCGCGGATGACCGCCAGGTTGGGGAAGAGCGTGCTGAGGCTGTCCAGGCCCGACACGCGGAACAGCAGCAGGTAGTCGGTGATCATGGTCAGCTTGGGGAAGCTGAGGCTGCGGAACAGCTCCGGGTTGTTGCCGCTGCTCTTGATGAGCAGGATCTGCAGGTAGCCCTCCACCACCGTGCAGTTCTCCAGACGCTTGAAGCTGCTGATGTCGTTGCCGATGTCGATGCCCGGCCCGCAGACTGAAAGAGGACAGAGACGGAGACGCCTGGTTAATGCTCGGCAGGGGAGGGGGGGAGAGAGAGAGAGAGATAGAGAGAGAGAGACAGAGAGAGAGAGAGAGAGAGAGAAGAAGAGAGAGAGGTAGAGTGTGTGTGAGAGAGAGAGAGAGGTAGAGTGTGTGAGAGAGAGAGGTAGAGTGAGAGGTAGAGAGAGAGTGAGAGGTGGAGAGAGAATGAGAGGTAGAGAGAGAGGAGTAGAGAGAGAGAGGTAGAGAAAGAGAGAGACAGACAGGTAGATAAGAGAGACAGACAGACAGATAGTTGATATCCAGATATAGAGAGAGACAGTAGATAACCAGGGAGAGAGAGAAGTAGAGAAAGAGAGAGACAGACACACAGACAGACAGAGATAGTTGATATAGAGATATATATTTCCAGATATAGAGAGAGACAGAGTAGATAGCCGGGGAGAGAGAGAGAGAGAGAGAGAGAGAGAGAGAGAGAGAGAGAGAGAGAGAGAGAGACAGACACATAACTTGTAACAGACAAAGCCTGCCGGACAAATCCTAAACAAACAAACAAACATATGACACACAAACAGACAGAGTGAGACAGACAGACAGAGAGGGATAGACGGATACACGGATGGTTATAGATAGACAGACAGACAGACCGAGACAGACAGACAGACAGACAGACAGACAGTGAGGCGAGTGGTCAGTTCCTGGTGTAGAGTATCTCACTCTCACTGCTTCACACCGCTGAGTAAACACTACTATCTTTACGCCTCTGATGACTCTCCAAATCTCCTGTTTACTCTTGATAAGACAATTCCACACGCTCAGATTCACCAAATCACCAATAATCAGAAATCTGTTGTCGTCTCAACGGGAATTGAAGCGAATGGAATGTTTCGATAGATAAGTTACAACGTTCTACAGACAGACAGAGAGACAGACAGACAGACACAGACAGACAGACAGACAGACACAGACAGACAGACAGACAGACAGACACAGACAGACAGACAGACAGACAGACACACAGAGAGAGAGAGAGACAGACAGACACAGACAGACAGAGAGAGAGAGAGACAGACAGACAGACAGACAGACAGAAATCAAGATCACGATTTAGAGAAAATGAGAATCGCATTTTTTTATTTATTTTTTTACAATTCAAGATCACACTTTAGGATAAAATGAGAATCGCGATTAGTTTTTTTTCCACAATTCAAGATCACGATTCAGGATAAAATGAGAATCGCGATTTCTTTTTTCCCACGATTCAAGATCACGATTCAGGATAAAATGAGAATCACGATTTTATTTTCACGAGTCGAGATCACAATTCAGGATAAAATAAGAATCACAATTTTATTTTCACGATTTAAGATCACGATTCTTTCCCGATTCTGGATATTTTTTTATTGTAAATATTTAACCCTGAAAATCAGCTCGTCAGACAGCAATATAATAAAACAAATTACTCTTTGCTTTGAATTTAAATAAATGGAATGAAAAATAACAATGTAATAGTAATGTTGTAAAGAAAAACAATCATTATTAAATGTAATTAAACTTATTAAACGTAATAAAAATAAACATACTGAGGTACAGTTGAGAACAAAATTATGATCTCTGTTTAAAAGCACTTTTGAAATACTCAAACAATGATTATTTTGTAGGCGGGGCTAATAATTGTGTCCTCAACTGTAGATGTTTGCTGTATGTGGTTTGCTGAGTGTCACACACACACACACACACACACACACACTTGTGAAAAGAATAAAGTTATTTTTCAGGTAGTAAAATCTCACTTTATCGTTGTGTCTCCTCACTCATTCTTCCATTTATTTTCCGTTTTTTTTAACTCGACTGGCGCATGTAATAAGCGCATGTGACCGCTACTATTAAATTAGGGCGACGCCCCAAAATACAAGATCATCGTTCCTGTATAAGATTTAATAGGTTGCGTACGGCGGACACACACACACAAACATCGTACATCAGAGAGTTTGGCAGAAACGTATAAATGCCGGATTAAGATGACAAGGGGGATAGAATCGAGATCGCGATCTTCAAACGATTAATTAACGATGAATTTTTATGAAACGAAGAAACGATGAAAAAACGATGAACAATTCAGACTAGGGATGCAACGATGAAACGAATTCACTATTAAACACGCTTTAATTCATCACGGTTAATTAATCGCAAAGCTTTCTCAATACCGCGTTTCTGCTTCACGGAACAGAAAAAAAAATTCAATTATGTAATATAGTTGATCAAAAGTGCCTTTCACTAAACCTCTTTAAAACAGAGAAACGTAGTTAATATGTAGCTAAGATTAAATTTAGACAGATACTATTTTTATTAATTCTAAAAATGTTATTTTCATAAAGTAATAGTGCTATGAAATGAAGGAATGCATAATAATCGTGATAACAGCGAAACCGTGATTATTCTTCAGACTATAACCGTACAACAAAAATCGATAATTGTTGCATCGCTAATACAGACAGGGATAAACATCCAAACGCAGACAGACAGACGAGACGAGATCTGAACTCGGCCTGTGTGGAGAGAGTGGAGTTATTTCCACGGAAAGCTTCCTGCGGCCTCCAGCTTGACCAGTAAAACCAATCACACACACTTCACAAACCCCGTCACAGAACCGGCTCTGTCGCGCTATAGACGCTCTTTCTGCGTAGCTACTATTTTAAAAACAACTTGTTCTTTTTTTCCCCCGTCCGTCTCTTGATGAATCGGAGGCTCTTGTTCGCCGTTCGTGAAGCGAATGACGCGTGAAGCTCGATTCCGTCTCCTGCTGGACTTTCGCACTCCGATAATCTTTTACGCGTTTCGTTATATGAGCTAATTTACAAACCGGTCCTCGGCAGCAAAACAGTCCGATCCGCTAATTCCTTCATGTTTGGAAATGTCTGGAATTCCGGAGAAACCCGACAGCACCGACAACAGGAAGCCAACAGGGAGAAGCCGAGCAGAAGGAGAAGGTCCTTATGATCCCATCAACCGTGTCGTCTACAATCTCCACTCGCTGGCCAAACACTTTATTTGTTAAGCTTCAACTTAGCTTCAGGCTATAGTAATGGCATCGTGGTCTTTGACAGTTTTACACTTTAAAAACATCTATATATTTGGCCGATAAACAGCAATAAATACACAACTTTTCAATAGACATCTTTTCTACAAGTTAGATAAACTTTTTCATGTTGAAAATAAGTAAAAAAAAAAAAATGTAAAATTTTTTTTAAAAACATCTGTTAAAAAACATTTTCTGAATAAAACCGTTGTCTAATATCATACAATTGATCACGTCAACTAAAATATGCTTTATTCGCTGGCCAAACAGCAGTGAACGTCATACTCCACTTACTGTAACTTATGTCGAGAACAGAGCGTAACGATGTAAAATTGCGACGCTTCATCGTAATATTAATCGTACAGTGACGTTTCATCGCAATATTACTCTACTGCGATATAAAACTGTTCGTAAAGTTCCATCGCAATAAATATTGATCAATAATGCTCCATCGTTCTACACACATTGTACAGTGACGCTCCAGCAGGATATATATCTCGTACTGTGATGCTCCACGCGATATACAGCTGTTCGTAACCGTCCACCATGATATATACCGATCAGTGACGCTCCACGCAATAAACAGTCATTCGTTACGATCCACCGCGATAAATATCGTTAAGTGACGCTCCACCGCAATAAATATCGTTCAGTGACGCTCCACCGCGGTAAATATCGTTCAGTGACACTCCACCGCGGTAAATAACGTTCAGTGACGCTCCACCGCGGTAAATAACGTTCAGTGACGCTCCACCGCGGTAAATAACGTTCAGGGACGCTACACCGCGATAAATATCGTTCAGTGACGCTACAACGCGATAAATAACGTTCAGTGACGCTCCACCGCGATAAATAACGTTCAGTGACACTACACCGCGATAAATATCGTTCAGTGACGCTACACCGCGATAAATATCGTTCAGTGACGCTACAACGCGATAAATAACGTTCAGTGACGCTACAACGCGATAAATAACGTTCAGTGACGCTACACCGCGATATTCGGCGAGTCGTGACGGTTCACCGCGGCATATAGTGACGCGATAAACGTCGTCCAGTGACGCTGGAGCGTGCGCGGGCCGCGTGTATCGACACACCCCTGACGTGGAGGATCAGACACCGGACACGACGCCGTAGACACGTTTCAACAAACACATACCCCACGCCATTTACGGTCAGAACACGCGAGTCCCGGTTCCTCCGAACACGGGTCTCCGCCAACAGGTGGGACGGGGGGGGAAAAAAGAGCCGAATTCCGGCATCATCCGCGGCAGCATCAGGCCGGTGAACGACTCGTGAAGGTCTGCTGCGTTTTCCACGAGGCCTCGCGTCGCATTTGCATTCTCTGAGGGCATTTTTATTCCTCCATTTGCATATAAGCACGATTGTGGGAGCTTGAGGAGGCCGTGTAGGATTCTCGCCGGTGCTCTTTACTCAACCTTTAGCGCGAGGGCGTGCCAAAGCCGCACCGCTTCACACACACACAAACAACACACACAACACACAACACACACACACACACAACGAGCACACACTGATGATGATGATGATGATGATGATGATGTTTTGGGGGTTTGTAGTTCGACGTAGCGACAACTAAGAGCTAGTAAACAGAGAGTAGACGACAACTTACTTTCCCCATGGCCGAGCGCGGCGGAGAGAACCAGCAGCAGTCCGCAGAACAAGCTCCAGTGTCTTCTCGGTCGGCTGGACCTCATTTCTGAGGTAAAAAAAAAAATGACGAGAAAACAAATATACACGGTAGAAAAGAAAAACACCACGACTCCAGGAAGTCTCGCCGAGTCCTCAGAGTAGTAGAAAAAACACGCGTGTATCCAGCAAGAGAGTTGAAAGCGCGCACGAGCCGATCAAACAAAACCCGGATCTTCCATCTCACAAGCGCGATCTCCAGCACACGCAGCCCGCTCTGCCCTCACCATCAGGCGGCTTCTCGCACGCGGCGCTCCGGCTTATTTTCGCGGGCGGCCGCCGCTTCTTCTCGCGGATCGACACGCGGCGCAGGAGCCTCGGCGGCGGCGCACATTCCCGGGATCCATGTCCGTCCCAAACGTGATCTTCGCCGGCGGCTCGGCGCTCCTCACAGGCCCCGACGCCGACGGGGAAAGTCAAACAAGACGGCGGGGGAAAAAAAACACACCAAATCCTCGTGCCGCCGTTAAAATGGTCTCCCGCTCCCTCCCACCATCTTCAGCCCGAGATTTCACAAGGGCGCATTTTTCCTCGCGGAAGGGCCGGAACGCGGACGGGAGATGTTCGCTTAGGAAAGGTGAAGGATGTGGAGCAGATTCCTCCGTCTCTTTCTCTCTCTCTCTGTCTCTCTCTCTCTCTCTCTCTCTCTCTCTCTCTCTCTGACGCTGTAAACAAGGCTCGATCTTTCTCACACGCACGCACGCACACACATTCACACGCGCGCGCGCACTCACGCTCATAGTAGGCGAACGCTACGTTTTGCTCGGAAGCGAACGGAAAAGCCCGAACTGGAGTTCGCACAGAACCGGGATTCGAGCACGAAGCAGATCCGCGCTTTTCTCGTCTTTATTTATTTTTTTATTTTTATTTTTTTTTCGCTCTCGAACGACGCAGTGAATTAAACGACTCCAAATGATCGACAATACTTAATACAGATATATTGGTCTTGTTGTTTTTTTTTTTTTT
>CM051504.1:12061361-12080953 GCA_028031935.1 Paedocypris micromegethes
CTCTCTCTCTCTCTCTCTCTCTCTCTGCATGTTTGATCCGACACTCTGGACACTCGAAGGCCGAGCGCGGTGGATCTCCAGAGTGATTTAGCACATGGCGCGTTGGGTTTTTTCGCTGCGGAGAATGTGTTTGTGTTTCTTCTCGCTCCTCAAACGAGTTCCAGGTGCGGATCTCCTCACGCGTGGAGCTCCGCAGAAGATCCACAACACTCCGATGTTCACCAGCGGCTGTGGATATGTTCAAAGTAGTGCTGTCAAAGTTAACGCGTTAACGCACGTGCTTCCTTTTGAATATTTAATTGTTTAATAGTTACATGTTTAATATGTTTACTAGTTGTGCGCTTTGACGGGGGAAGTTGGCGTGTATGCGAGAGAAGGGGGCGGGGCCATCACAGCTCATTATAATAAGATGAGACGAGTCTGACTGAGCTTTGTAGTTTAATAGTTTAATTATTATTATTATTATTATTATTATTATTTATTTTTTACAAAAAACACAATGTCTTGTTTTTATTAAGAGTTTAACCCAAAAAAATAGGTACGTACTTCAAACTTTCAATTGATATTGTTAATTGATAAGTGTAAGATCAAAATTGACGGAATATTTTTTGTGTGTTTCACACTGATCTTGAAAAAAAGTGCAACTCGACCTCGGAGGGTTAAAAAACAGAGACAATATTGTGAAAATTTGAACTACAACAAAATTATATTACAGTATTTAAGCGAGTGCTTATTTAGTGACGGGTTTATGTTAATTTACATATTACACCTCAATATCCAATATTACAAGCTTCAGTCGATTAATCAGCATTAGTTTGTCTAGGGAAGTGCGATTAATTCGTTTTAAAAAATGAACACTTGAGTTTGACAGCACTAGTTTAAAGTAAACGCGCCTAACCCTCGAGGTTTCGTGGTAATGACAGTAAAAGAACATTCATTATGGTCAGTGGCGATAAACAGCAAACAGTGAAGTTAGTGACACTTAATGTTGTGGTTCAAATCCTTCGAAAAGCTTCATAATCCCAGGAGAAGTGTAAAAGCGCTTGTTTACGTGACTTTTCATCAGTTGCTTTGAATGCGTAAAGCACAATCTAGAAACGAGCAAAAGATAAAGGTGCACAACATCATTCTCTTTATAATTATAGTATATATTTTATCAATAAAGAACTATATGTAAAGTGTTCCATACGGAGAAGAAATGTATCCACATATACGTGAAATATTGTTAAATATAGATTTTAAAAATACTTATATCCAATGTAAGGTAAATGCATAAATAATTTCATATAAAGCCTAAAGACGACAGACAGAAAGATTGAATTATATAAAAATATTCCATATATTGAAATATATTCAACCGAATAGTGGAAAATAGAATACACTTTATATGTAAATATAATAAAAAGGGGTTAGGCTAAAATGACGGTATATATACATATACAATACACACATTTATACGTGTTTTTTTTACCACTTTTTTGTCATCATTTACATATTTTCCCAATTATCTCATGATTTCAGATAAGTTTAGTTTCTATTTCAGATAAGTTTCGTTCGATTTTAGTTTTGTCCCTTCAATGACCCCTGAGACTGTAGGTCGCGACCTTTAACCTCAATCCCGCTCTCTTCCAGGTTTCGACTCTCATCGCCAAATATGGGCGTGGTCTGTTTGCTCGGGCTGAAGAAGGCGTCAAACTAGCAGCGTGCACCATGGGAAAAGGATATTACATCAGCAAAGCTCTGGCCAACGCCGCCACGCTCCTCGCCATCACAGCGCTGGTGACCATCATCGCCTTATCCGTCGTCTACAACCGGGAAAAGAGCCGGAACTCCGCCCGCTCCGGCCAGGCCGCCGCCCCCACGGCCACGCCCACCCCGCAGCCCCGCCTCCACCCGTGGGACAGGCACCGCCTCCCCGACAGCCTCTCGCCCCTGGCCTACAACCTGACCCTGTGGCCCCGCCTCCTGAGGGACGCCGCTGGCCTGTACGTGTTCACAGGGAGCTGTGGCGTGACCTTCACCTGTGTGAGGAGCACCAGTCTCATCCTCATCCACGCGCACAAGCTCAACCTCACGCTGACCTGGCTGGCCGGCCTGGGGGGCGTGGCTGCCCCGCCCATCAGGAGGACCTGGTTCCAGACCGACACCCAGTATATGGTGGTGGAGCTGGACGGGGAGCTGAGGCCGAGCCAATCCTACCGGCTCTACACGGAGTTCAGAGGAGAGCTGGCCGACGACCTGGAGGGCTTCTACAGGAGCGAGTACACCGAGGGCGGAGTCAAGAAGTGAGACGCACCTGGATATGGTCAAAGCACATCACGCCTGTCTGTGACGGAGAGAGAGAGAGAGAGATTACGAGAAACACAGGAAAGACTAAAGAAAGAGAGAGGGAGAGAGATGGAGAGAGGTAGGATGAGAGAGAGAGAATTAGAGAGAGAGAGAGAAAGGGATGGAGTGAGGTAGGATTAAAGAGAGAGACGGAGAGAGAGAGAGAGAGAGAGAGAGAGAGGGATGGAGTGAGGTAGGACAAAAAAGAGAGACGGAGGGAGTGGGAGAGAGAGAGAGTCTATGTCAGAGAGTGAGTGAGAGAGAAAGAAAGAAAGAAAGAAAGAAAGAGAGAAAGAGAGAGAAATTGAGAGAGAGAGACAGAGTGTTTGTGTGTGTGAGAGAGAGTGAGAGAGAGGGATGGAGAGAGGTACAACGAGAAAGAGAGAGACAGAGAGAGTGGAAGAGAAAGTCTAAGACAGAGAGGGAGTAAGAGAGAGAGAGAGAGAGAGTGAGAGAGAGAGAGAGAGAGAGAGAGAGAGTGGAAAAAAGAGAGAGACAGAGAGAGAAAGAAAGAGAGAGAGGTATGGAGAGAGGTAGGACGAGAGAGAGAGAGACGGATAAAGTGGGAGAGAGAGAGAGAGAGAGAGAGAGTATGAGTAACTCATGATCCTGTTTGAAAACATTTTGTTTATGGTGTATTTAGTTGTTTTAAAGTGTAACTTAGGTATAAGTTAAATAGGTTTTTTGTTGAGCCTAATAGAAAACTTGATTTTTACATTTTTAAATCTCTCTCTCTCTCTCTTTCTCTCTCTCTCGTCCTACCTCTCTCTCTCTCTCTCTCTCTCTCTCTCTCTCTCTTTCTCGTCCTACCTCTCTCCATCTCCATCTCTCTCTCTCTCTCTCTCTCTCTCTGTTCTTTCAGGATCATCGCCATCACTCAGATGCAGGCCACCTACGCTAGAAAAGCTTTCCCGTGTTTCGATGAGCCGGGTTTGAAGGCCGTGTTTCACATCACCATCCTTCACGATGAAGGGACCACGGCTTTATCCAACAGCCAGGAACTGAGTAAGAGCCTCGGAACTACTGTCTACTTAATACACAAACCAGACCAATGTGAAACGAACTGACGTAATAGAAAAATTTAAATCGGTGAAAAAGTAAATCTGTAACAAAATAATAGTATTAGACTCTTTTCTAATTAATTAATTAATTATTAATATGAAATATTGTTCTAAATATCAACTATTCTGTCATAAAATCCAGCTATATATATATATAATATATATAATATATATAATAATAATAATAATATACAATAATCACCTGTGATACTATTGCAATAAAAAAAATTAAAATCTGTGAAAAAGTTAAAGTAACAAAATAACAGTCTAGACTTATTTTGTCAGTCTTAGACTTTTCTATTATTAATTAATTAATTAATTAATTAATTATTAATTATTATTAATATGAAATATTGTCCTAAATATCAACTCTTCTGTTATAAAATCCAGCAATATATATATATATATATATATTATATATATATATATATATATATATATATATATATATATATATATATATATATATTAGTGAGCAATATTAGTATGCTTCAAATGAACGTACAGAACATTTTATTAATGGTGTATTCCGTTGTTTTAAAGTGCAACTTAAGTATAAGTTAAATAGTTTCCACCGTGGAAATGTTTTGATAAGCTCAATAGAAACAGCTATTTAAACTTGATTTTTAAACGGAAGCGTAGTCAACTTACTAGACAAACCAAACCAAGCCAATCATGTGATGTTCTGTGGTAGAGAGCGAGCGAATCCACGTCAACGGAACAGCCTTGATCAGATCCGTCTTCCAACCAACGAAGAAGATGTCCACGTATCTCGTGGCCTTTGTCGTCAGTGATTTCACCAGCATCAGGGTCAAAGACAAGAAGAGCGTTCTGGTTAGTAGCTCGCCAACTAAAAGTACTTGAGTAAACTTTAGGAATCTTTGGACATTTTGTAAATATTTTTTTTTTTGCTTCAGTTATTTTTGGCTACTTTGCACTTGGATTGAGTATCGAAAATACAAGCAACTTATAAATTCGCGCAGTCCCAATAAATTCACTCAATCGAAAAAGTACAAGTACAAATAATACGCTCAGAATATCACTTTACACGTTTGTCGTGCTTTTTTTCTCTTTAGAATCAATTATTATACATACAGTTTGCGTACATGTTGTATATTGACAAAACGTACACAAAAATACTCAAAGCAACAACGTCTATTTACTCAAGTAGCTTTACACCTCCACCTAACAATTGGACTGGTTATTCTGCAGGTTCGGATCTGGGCGAGGAAGAAAGCGATAGACGAGGGTCAGGGCGATTACGCGCTCAGCATCACTCAGCCCATCCTGGAGTTCTTCGAGAAGTATTACAACACCAGCTATCCACTGTCCAAATCAGGTGCGGAGAATTCCTCTACATTCCACTGACTAAATAAACACGTCCTCTAATACTACTTCGTTACCTTACTTGAGTAGAAATTTGGCTTACTTTTACTTTACCAGAGTGTTTATTTTTCCGCTTACTTTTTACTTCTACTTCTTATTTTTAGGCAAATATCTATACTTTATACTCATTACTTTTTCAAAACTAGCCGTGTTACTGCGATATCCTTTCATGTTGGATTTTGTTTCCGTGTTCAATCGATCTAAAAAAGAAAAACATCCAGATAAAACATTTCACTTACTGTGTGAGACTTTTATTTGTCTCACCAAGATACTAAATGAAATAACGGAGATAAAGTTTTGTTGAAGCTGGATTTTCGGACAGAGGGTCGTTATTTCATACTATTTATTTGAAAAGAATCAAAGACTTGATTGTTTTGTCACAATAGTTTTTGCAGATTGGTCAACCTCCGAGAAGCCTGTTTGATTTAGTGTCTTGAGATTGTCCCTTTTTCTTGGAAATCAAATGGATAAATCTTTAATTGCTTGTTTGTGTCTAAATGATGTTATTTTGTCACGTCACTCAAATAAAGGTCATTGATGACATTGCGAAATAAACACGTCAATGCTCAGTAGGGCACATACAGTATATGGTTCTTTTATGTGCTTTGTAATAAAACACATTCATTTTAAATATACGCAACAACATTTTAATATAACAAAGTAGCTCTATAAATGCATTTTCTGTCTTTTATACTCAAAAGTAGTTTCATCAGTACTTTTATTTTAGTAAAATATTGGGCATGTTACTTTTACTTCCACAGAAGTACTTTTTAACTACTTGAGTAACCAAGGTGACTGCTTTTGACTCAGATCAGATCGCGCTGCCGGACTTTAGCTCAGGAGCGATGGAGAACTGGGGCCTGGTGACCTACAGAGAGACGGCGCTTCTCTACGACCCCGAGACCTCAGCCAATGGCAACAAACAGAGGATTGTGACGGTGGTTTCTCACGAGCTTGCTCACATGGTACGACAAAGTTGGTTTAGTTTACCCTACTATTATGTTTGGGGCAAATTGACCCACTTTAAACGTTTATAAATATTTTAGAAATACTTAAAAGTACATTTTCACTTTGAAACTTCTCCTGCTTGGCTTTCATGGTGTAATTATCATATAATAAAATATAAAATATATATAGATTCAGTTGACATAACACCACGCTACATGTTTATTTTACAAAGATACCGTTCAGGTCAAACTGACCCGTGTTAAAAATGTATTGAAAGTATACTTAAATTAAAAAAAAAATGTTCTATAAACATTTATTTTTTTTTAATACTTAAAAGTACTGGACAACGGAAATGTTGTAATTATTGTCTTTCTGCTTGAAATCTCAACGGTTCGCTGGATGAATCACAGTGTTCAATAATTTCCTAAAATAGTTACTTGTTTGATTCTTGTGTGTAGTTTGCAATTTTTTGCAAACCAAAAAAAAAAATACTTGAAGAAAAAAAATACTTAAAGGTAATTTTTTTTTCTTTAAAACTTCACCTGCTTGTCTTAGTTAGTGTATCTACATTTAAACAAAAAATGGTTCAGTTGACATATTTGTAACACCCGCTACATTTTTATGTTACAAAGATAATGTTCGGGTCAATTTGAAGCTAAAAAGAGTAAGAAAGATCAAATACTGTTAGTTTCTTTGCAACAATGAGACATAATACGCTGTCCCACACACACACACACACACACTGCTTTGGGGAATGTTTTAGTTTCTGACACTTGCATGCATAATAAAAGTCCCCCGGGTCAATTTGACTGGCAAACATCATTGACGCTCCTCTGAAACAAACACAACAGGAGACATTTGCTCCGTGACGTTTTTCTTCCAGTGGTTTGGAAACCTGGTGACGCTGAAATGGTGGAACGATCTGTGGCTGAACGAAGGGTTCGCGTCCTACGTGGAGTATCTGGGTGCCGATCACGCCGAGCCCACGTGGAACATCGTGAGATCTTTTATTTGTGGATTTCTGCCGCTTCGGTCAGACTGAATTTATTTGCTCAGAGTCCCGAGAGAGAAATGTCTCCCGGTCTGCGTCTGTTAGTTGCGAAGTCGAGGTCTAGTGAAGTGTAAATGCGGTGCTTTCCAACCATGCTAGCATAAAAGCGCCATTGTAGATCCGTAAAGCATAACAAATATTTTACAGTTCACATTAGTGCTGCACGATTCATCGTTAAAAGATCGCCATCTCGATTCTACCCCTTCACCATCTTTATTCAGCATTTATACGATTCTCCCAAACTCCTACCTGCACTAGAACAGTGGATGTGAGTCGGGCAGCAGTCGAGTCTAAATAACAGAATAAACAGGGAGAATGAGTGATTATTCTAAAATAAGTGAGAGATTTTGCGAATTTAGTCGGAAAATAGAAAGTGTGCTATCAACTGCCTGTAAAAGGATTTTATTTTGATGTGTGTGTGTGTGTGTGTGTGTGTGTGTGTGTGTGTGTTTACTGCGGTTTCAAACCCGAAGATCACACACAGCAAACATCTACAGTTGAGGATGAAATGATTAGCCCCGCCTACAAAATAATCATTGTTTGATACGTATTTCAAAAGTGCTTTTAAACAGAGATCATAATTTTGTCGTCAACTGTACATAATACTGTACCTTGGAATGCTTATTTTTATTTCTTTACAGCATTACTTTTGCATCACATTATCTGTTTCATTCCATTTATTTAAATTGAAAGTGTTATACGTAGTATGTGCTATTATATTGCTGTTTAATCCACCTGATTTCCACCGTTGAATATTTAAAAAACTAAATTTTGAGGACAAAAAACGTGAAGAGTCGCGATCTTCTAAACAAAAAATTGTCCAAGCAAAAAAATCAAATAAAAAAAAAAACTCTCGTTTTATCCAGAATGGTGCAGCTCTAGTTGACATACGAGCATCTGTTTTAAATGTGTTCTGCCTCTCATTCTTCTGATGGATGTGTCGGATCTAGAAAGATCAGATCATTTTGTACGACCTGCAACGCGCCTTCGCCGTGGACAGCTTGACTTCTTCTCATCCGCTTTCCCGGAAGGAGGAAGAGGTCAACACTCCGGCCGACATCAGTGAAATGTTCAACACCATTTCCTACAGCAAGGTACCAACTAATGTGCTGATTTGAAGTGACTGCGGTAAACATGGACGTTAAGCTTTCACGGTTTGTAGAGGAAATATGCTTTGGATAGCGTCAAAGAGTAGCTTAAAAAAATACTTGAGTAAAAGTACGGACACCTTACCGCAAAATGACTCCATTACAAGTTAACAGTTCCAAGACTTGAGTAAAAGTCATAAAATATCCAGTTTGAAAAGAACTTAAGCATTGTACTCTTACCGAATTGAGGCTTAAAAAGCACCAAGAAATTAAAAGAAAGTATATTTATGAGGTGTTTTTTCCTAATATAGAATTGAAATGTAATCAATGTTTCAAAATGACTGAACAAAAAAGATAAAATTAGAACAAAAAGTCAGTCTCAGTCAAGCAGTGACTGTTATTGAGGTGTTTTTCTTTTAGAAGTGTAAAATTGTGAAAATCAAAGACCATGTTGCCATTAATATAGCCATTGATGATAAGATGGTGTAAAAATTCACGTGATTTAGCTGATCCAGAACCTTCAGCATCCTGCAGATGGCGATATCCGATTGTAACCGCGGTAAAATAATCACAATCTAACAAGTAACGGTAAGTGTCCATTCGAATGTAGTGGAGTAAACGTTTGATACAGATACTCAATCATAAATGTAGTCAAGTAGAAAGTTGAAGAAGAAGAAGAAGAAGACCTTTATTTGTCCAACAATGAGAAATGTACAATTTGCAGCAGCCACTATGGTATAAGGTAGAGATAAGAAATATGAATGAAAAATTGCACATTGTTGAAATAAAAATATACATATATATTTATACATAATCTTGGTATGAAACGTATAACCAGTGACATTTTGATTTACTACAAGTACCGATAGCTCTGAAAGTAGCCAAATAAATACTTTAGTAAAGTAACTAGTAACTCCTCAAGTATTTTACACAACTGGCTAGCAAACCATTATCTTCCAGGATTATGTTCTGACTGGTGTTAATGGAGGAGATTTAGAGCCAGCACCACACGTCCAGCTAACTCATATGCTCATATGCTCATGGTCACAGGGAGCTGCGGTGCTGAAGATGCTTTCGGAATTCCTCAGCGAGCCTGTTTTCGCCAAAGGACTGAGTGTGAGTTGAGCGTCCACGAGTCGGAGAGTCGGTGAGCAGATATGATAAGTGCTAAGTTCTTCTCCCCCGGCAGAGCTATCTCCAGCAGTTTGCCTTTGGCAGCTCCGTGTACTCAGACCTGTGGGATCATCTTCAGAAGGTGAAGCCACGAGAAGCTGCAGATTTACGAGCTCCAAGCCTTTGAGTCTCATAGTTTCCAACTGGAATGTCTGAAGCAGGCGGCGGATCAGACTCCAGGAGTGAGGCTTCCACACAGTGTCCACCACATCATGAACCGCTGGATCCTGCAGATGGGCTTCCCGGTGGTCACCATCGACACTCGCACGGGGAACGTCAGTCAGAAGCACTTCCTGCTCGAGCCCGACGCCGTGGTGAAGCGCAAATCGGAATTCAAGTAGGCAATGGACTCTAGAACCTTCTAGAACCTTCTAGAACTGCGATCACTAATTGACGGACCGCGGTCTGGATTCGGAGACAGCTTTTAAAAATAATCAAAAATAATAACTCTGAATTAACATTTAAAATCAATCACATGCGTTACTGCGTTAACTTTGACAGCCCTGAAATATATATATATATATATATTTATATACGTATATTAGTGCTAAACACATTAATAAACGAAAAAAACATATATAATGTTTTTAGTTAATTTTGAGTGCTTACTCGTGTCTATTATTTTTAACGCAATTACCTCCAGGTGCAGCTCATTAAGATCAGCAGCTCACAGTCATTGAGTTCAGGTGTTGTCACTTAAGGTGGAAAGTGTTTAAGTGACACTGACCTGCTTTTCCTCTTTTCAACTGCAAATAACTTGCTCTGTTCAAAAAGCCGAAGCTTCGGATTCATAGGGATTAGATAAACAGACAATACTGTATTTACTTACACTTATTTTTAAAAACAGACATTCTAAGCTTTTTGTAGACATGTTTTATGTTAGAGTGATAAGTATTTATCAAGTTACAGTTCGTTTTCAGCTGACAAAGAGAAGGCAAAAAACACGCTTCACGTTTTAGTTTTATTTTGTTTATATATTTATTTATTTTTTTTTTGACAAAAAACACAATGTCCTGTTTTTATTAAGATTGTAACCTAAAAAAACATGTACTTCAAACTTTCAATTGATGAATAGCAGTTATATGTAAGACCAAAGTTGACTTTTTTTGTGTGTTTTATCTTGAAAAAAGTGTCTCGACCTTGGAGGGTTAAAAAACAAAGACAATACTATGCAAATTGAACAAATATTATACTAAATTACAGTATTGAAACGAGTGTTTATTTAGTGTTGAGTTTAGATAAATTTACAAATTACACCTTAATATTCAATATAACAAGCTTCAGTCATTTAATCGCGATTAATTTGGTCAGGGAAGAGCGATTAACTAGTTTAAAAAATGAATCGTTTGACAGCCCTAATTTATATACATTAGCTTTCAAGAAAATTGTGGAATTGGACCTTTTTAAATTTTAGTTGAACATTCTAGAACTTTCAGCCCTGCTTGCTAGTCTGTCCTTCTGTGTCTTTAAACCTCAGTTATGAATGGTTCGTCCCGATCAAGTGGATGAAGAGCGGCCAGGTGCAGGATCAACTCTGGCTTCTGCAGAAATCAGGTGCGATAAACCTGCCAAAGTCTCCTGAAACACGCCATCTGCCCCGAGATCTCGTACGCTCCTCCTCAGCCAATCAAAATCACCGCTCACTCGCTTCTCATCACGAAGGTCTTTCTCCAAAGCATCAGCTTAGCGCACATGTCTCAAACTCAAGGCTATGTCATTTTATGTGGCCCGCGAGAGCTTAAAAGTTTCGAGTGTGTAGAAATAAATGCCAAAAAATAAATTTAGAGCGTGCGTTGCCCAAAAACTAGCCGTGTTAGTGTTTCCACAGTTTTGTTATTTTTCTTTATTCACTTGGACAGTTTGGTCCGTCATTAATGGAGTTATGTGTGTTTTCATAAGCTGACAAAACTTTAAAAGATTTATATTAAAGCGACAAACAAACATGGGTTTTCTAAGCAACTGCAATTGTCACTTGACTGAGTTGTGATAAATAATGAGTTGTGTGGGACACCAGGCCAGGTGAGGACCAGGGACAGTGATGGAGGATGCTGCAGGATGGCCAGGTGTCTCACAGCTGTTTAACATTATAGAGTAGTTACATTACATTTGATTACATGTAGTTACATTTATAAGTAGCATCCGGCCCTTTGAGGACAGACATTATGCTGATGTGGCCCTCGGTGAAGATGAGTTAGACACGCCTGGCTTCATTATTCCTCTGACTTCAGTTTTAAACGTGTGTCTTTACATCTACTCGGGCGGTCTTCATGGATGTTTTTGGTGATGGACGAAGGGATGTTTGTTCAGAAGGTTCCGTGTTGTGTGGGATTCTGGGAGTAGGATTTATTTCACCGGAGAACGGAGAGGGAAGATTGTGGAGTGATGTGATTGGCTCAGGCGTTTCTCCACACGCGGATAGATTCTTTCGTCTGTTTTATTGTCTGCCAGCGGGAAGCGAGGGAGCAGCACTTTTCTGTGGAAAGTGAGAAGAGGGATGGAAGCCTCGTGATTTAGTTGTGTAACAAAGTTACGTTCAGTGATGTAATAAACGTCACAAGTGATGTAATAAACGTCACAAGTGACCTGTCTGTTTGTCTGTCTGTCTCTCTCTCTCTCTCTTTCACTATCTCTGTCTCTCTCTCTTTCTCTCGCTCACTCTCTCTTTCACTCTCTCTGTCTCTATCTCTTTCACTATCTCTGTCTCTCTTTCCCTCTCTCACTCTCTCTTTCACTCTCTCTGTCTCTCTCTCTCTCTCACTCACTCTCTCTTCCACTCTCTCTGTCTCTCTCTCTTTCTCTCTCTCACTCTCTCTTTCACTCTCTCTGTCTCTCTCTCTCTCTCTCTCTTTCTCTCTCTCTCACTCTCTCTTTCACTCTCTCTGTCTCTCTGCCTTGCTCTCTCGCACTCTTTCTCTCTCTCTCACTCTTCTCTCTCTCTCTCTCTCTCTCTCTGTCTCTCTCTTCTCTCTCTTCTCTCTGTCTTTCAATCTCTTTCTTTTTCTTTGTCTCTCTCCTGTACTCTCTCTCTCGCTCTCTCTTTGACTCTGTCTCTCTCTCTCTCTCTCCCTCTCTCTCTCTTTCACTCTCTCTCTCTCTTTCTCTGTCTCTCTGCCTTTCTCTCTCTCGCACTCTCCCTCTCGCACTCTCTCTCTCTCTGTCTCTGTCTCACTCTTTCAGTCTCTTTCTCTCTGTCTTTCAATCTCTTTCTTTTTCTTTGTCTCTCTCCTGTACTCTCTCTCTCGCTCTCTCTTTGACTCTGTCTCTCTCTCCCTCTCTCTCTCTCTCTCTCTCTCTCTCTCTCCCTCTCTCATTCTCACTCTCTCTGTCTCCCTCTCGCACTCTCTCTCTGTGTCTCTTTTTTTCACTCTCTTTCTCTCTGTCTCTCACTCTCTTTCTCTCTCTTTTACTCGCTCTCTCTCTATCTCTCTCACACACTGTCTTTCTCTCTCTCTCCTCTGCCTCTCTCTCTCTCTCTCTCTCTCTCTCTCTCTCTCTCTCTCTCTCTCTCTCTCTCTCTCTCTCTCTCTCTCCTCTTGTGTAAATTTAGAAAAGCTCTTTTTCTCTTCCAGCCGTTCACAAGCCCATGAGAGTCAGTGGAAGTGAATGGGTTCTGGCCAACCTCCATGTGTCCGGATACTTCCGTGTCAACTACGACGCGAGAAACTGGGAGGAGCTTGTGCGTCAGCTGGAGTCGAACCATCAGGTCCTGCGGCGTGAATGAAGTGATGAAGATGAAGATCTAACCTTCCTTCCCTCCTTCACCAGCACAGGTCATACCAGTGGTCAACAGGGCTCAGATTCTGGATGATGCTTTTAATCTGGCGAGGTGAAAGTATAATTTTATTATTATTATTATTTATTGTTTATTATTACTATTATGTTATTGAATTTTACATTTTTAGGAGTCAGCATTTCTACCACGTCAATCCATTCTTAAAAAGAGATTTTATATTAGTTCTGAGTAAGCTTCTAAATTAATTTTTATCATTTGTTGTTTGTCGGTCTATTCATTTGTCTATTAACGAGTCTATCTGTCTGTCTATCTGACTGTTTATTTAAAAAATGTAGAATGTAAACTGCGAAATGCATGTAAAATGTATTATTTCTGTCTTTATGATTAATTAACAATAAATTAAAAATGCCTATATCGAATATTATTATTCAATAATTAATATTACCTATATTTAAAAACTATATTTATACAATAAAAATAATTTGGGCAATTTTTGTACTGTAAATGTCCTGACGTTCTTAATTTTACGGTACATATGTATAATCCACGTTGTATATAATAATAATAATAATAATATGAGTATTTGTAGGGCGCTTTTCACAGTTTTAACTGTCTCATATGTGCACAGCGACAATAATGGCTATTCTTTTCAATTCTATTAATACTCTATATTTACTCTATAATTTGTATGTGGCAAATAACATTTGAATTACAGTTTTTTGAATTTTTTGTGAGCATAAGTTGTACATAGCGTACCTACAAACAAGGAAAAGTATAGTGATATACACATTCGAATAGAGCGTAAAATGTAAAAATAAATGATAAATTGCATCCGTCATTGTGGTTTTTTTTTTTTGTTTTTTTTTTAAATCCAGAGCATCAATCATAAACATCACGCTAGCGCTGAGAACCACCAGGTATCTCCAGCAGGAGCGGGAATACATCCCGTGGGAGGCGGCGCTCCGCAACCTCAACCACTTCATCCAGCTGTTCGACCGCAGCCAGGTGTTCGGAGCCCTGCAGGTGCGTCCGGCCACGCCCACCTCAGGCCACGCCCACACAGCCTGCTCTCGCCCCGCAGGTGTTCTAGTTCTGAGTATTTGTAAGGCGCTTCTCTTAGTTTTAACTGTCAAAGAGCAGTGAGCAGGCACTAATGCGACAGTGTCCAGGTAAAAAAACTCTCTAATGAGGAACAAACCCTGGGGAGAACCTGCTCACTGGTGCCAGTCTCCTCTGACATTCTAACACTACACAATCAGTGCGTTGGTTGTTTTAATAATGCGCCATTTTAATAATGATTCCGGAAGGTGTTTCCCTCCTCCGTGGGGAAAGAGGCGGCTCCACTTCTCCACGTAAACAGCGTCATCAGGTCTACAGAGGTCCAGGAAGCATCATAGAGAAGATCAACTTCAAGCTCCTAGGAGATTCCGCTCAGGAGAGGAGTGAAACACAGAAAAAACAAAGCAATTAGAAGAACATGAAGTACCATGGTTAAAGATTTTGACAGTTTTAGGAGGTGCAGGTGTGATTCGGTTCCGAGCACTAAACTAGGCAACCTTTCTACACGATTAAATTAACTTATTCTGCAAGTTATTAAAACAGGTCAATATGTGCTTCGTTGAAGAGAGACTTAAATTGACTCACTGATTCTGAGTCTGGAATTGGACTAGGCAGAGCATTCCATAGTTTGGGTGCTAAGTATGTAAAGGATCTTCCTCCCTGGTAGATTTTAGAGATTCGCTTTATTATAAGCTGGCCGGAGTTTTGAGAGCGCAGCAGTCTCAAAGCAGGTGTAGGCTCGTAGTAAGTGATGAGCTCACTGAGATATAGAGGAGCTAAACCGTTTAGTGCTTTGTAAGTGATTAAGAGAATTTTAAACTGGATGTGATATTTAACAGGTAACCAGTGTAGCGACATTAACACTGGACTAATATGGTTATACTTTTTTGTTCTGGTGAGTAATCTAGCAGCTGCTTTCTGAACTAACTGAAGTTTATCTATTAGTTTAGCAGGAGAACCTCCCTGATGTCATAAAGATGAGATATAGAGGAGCTAAACCGTTTAACCCTTTATTTAGGTGTATCTGAAGAAGCAGGTGCATTCTGAACTAACTGAAGTTTATCTATTAGTTTGGCAGGAGAACCTCCCTGATGTCATAAAGACGAGATATAGAGGAGCTAAACCGTTTAACCCTTTATCTAGGTGTACCTGAAGAAGCAGGTGCAGCCTCTGTTCCACCACTTCACCACCATCAGCTCCGACTGGACCCGAGTCCCGTCCGCCCACACTGACCAGTACGAGCCCACCAGTAAAGCCGGTCCCCTCCTCCTGATGGCCACAGGCTGAGCTCCTGCTCCTGTGCAGGTTCACGCAGATCATCGCGCTGTCGCTGGCCTGCAGGACCGGAGTGGACGGATGCCGAGATCTGACCCGCAGCTGGTTCAGAAGATGGATGCAGAATCCTCGCACCAACCAGTAAGACGGGTCCTGAGGCATTGAGGTGTGGACTGAAAGGTCAGCCGGGTCACAAGTCTGTTCTCCTGCGGTCAGAATCCACCCCAACCTGAGGTCGACGGTCTACTGTGACGCCATCGCTGCCGGAGGAGCCGACGAGTGGAACTTCGCCTGGAAGATGCTGAAGAACGTCAGTGTCGCCGCTGAAGCCGTGAAGCTGAGAGCCGCCCTGGCCTGTAGCAGAGTGCCCTGGCTACTCAACAGGTGTCTGTCTGTCTATCTATCTATCTGTCTGTCTCTGTGTCTGTCTGACTGTCTCTGTGTCTGTCTGTCTCTGTGTCTGTCTGTCTCTGTGTCTGTCTGTCTATCTATCTATCTGTCTGTCTCTGTGTCTGTCTGACTGTCTCTGTGTCTGTCTGTCTGACTGTCTGTCTGTCTCTGTGTCTGTCTGTCTGTCTGTCTCTGTGTCTGTCTGACTGTCTGTCTGTCTCTGTCTCTCTGTGTCTGTCTGTCTCACTCACTGACACAAAATATACGTAAAAGAATTGTACTAGTAGTATTTTTTTAACATGTATATTTAAACGCCGTGTATTCATTTATAGCGCCGTTATTCCCATCACTGACTATGACACAATAACACAAGGTTTTCCTCTGATGGTGTGATGGCCGGAGTGAAGTGAGTGGTGTTCCTCTGCTCTTCAAGGTACCTGGAATACACGCTGGACCCAGAGAAGATCCGCAAGCAGGACGCCACCTCCACCATCGGCTACATCGCCAGTAATGTCATCGGTCAGCCGCTGGCCTGGGACTTCCTCCGGGCAAACTGGGCTTACTTCTTCAGAGTGTGAGTAGAACGTTCCGCCTCAGAGGGCAGAGTCCAGTCTGACCCGTGCGGCCTCCTCAGGTACGGCACCGGCTCCTTCACCTTCTCCAGGCTGATTGGTGACGTCACCAGTAGATTCTGCACGCCGTTTGAACTCGGCCAGGTATGGCTTGACCTTTGACCCTTTGTCTCTCTATCTGTTCGTCAAGTACATCATGACCTTTGACCTTTCAGTCACACGTATCTCTTTCCTTCCGTCTGTGTCTTGACCTTTGACCTTTTAGTTATGTATCACTGTTTTGACCTTTGACCTTTTCAGTTATGTATCGCTCTTATCCTGTCTACGTGACTAGCTGTCTGTCCATCTGTTGGTGTTTCCGTCTCTCTCTATCTGTCCATCAGGTACGACATGGCCTTTGACCTTTCAGTCACATGTACTCTCTTTCCATCTGTTAGTGTTCCCGTCTTTTCTATCTGTTCGTCAGGTACGACATGACCTTTCTTCTGTCTGACCTGCTGTCTGTGTCTGTCTGTCTTGACCATTGACCTTTCAGTTATGTAGCACTGTCTTGACCTTTGACCTTTTCATTTATGTATCTCTCTTATCCTGTCTGTGACTAGACGTCGGTCCATCTGTTAGTGTTTCTGTCTGTTTGTCAGATATAACATGACCTTTGACCTTTCAGTCACACGTACCTTTCTTCTGTCTGACCCGTTGTCTGTCTTGACCTTTGACCTTTTAAGTTATGCATCACTCTTATCCTGTCTGTGACTAGCTGTCCGTCCATCTGATGGTGTTTCCGTCTGTCTCTCTGTCCGTCAGGTACAAAATGAACTTTGACTTTTCAGTCACACATACCTCCCTCCTACCATCTGTCTGAGTCTGTCTGTCTTGGCCTTTGACCTTTCGGTTATGTATCACAGTCTTGACCTTTGACCTTTCAGTTATGTGTCGCTCCTATCCTGACTACCTGTTCGTGAGGTACAACATGACCTTTGACCTTTCAGTCATGTATCACTGTCTTGACCTTTGACCTTTTCAGTCACGTGACTAGCTGTCTGTCCATCTGCTGGTGTTTCCGTCTGTCCGTCAGACACACCCTGACCTTTGAGCTCCCAGTCCTATGCGGGACGCCTGTGTTTGTGTGCTGGTCCAGGGGTGAGACGCACTGACCCGTCTGTCTGCCTCAGCTGGAGCAGTTCCAGAAGGACAACGCGGAGGCCGGCTTCGGCTCGGGCACTCAGGCTCTGCAGCAGGCCATGGAGAAGACCACGGCCAAGATCAAGTGGCTGGAGGAGAACAGGGAGGCGGTGCTGCGCTGGCTGAGCTCAGAGATGGTGTGAGCGCCTCCTACAGGACGGAGGAGGAATCACTCTGGGAGTCGAACATGGAGCCCTTCCTTCCTTTTATTAACATGCTCCTTTTATTCATATGTTCCTCTGCCTTTGTTTGCTTGGAAAACTCTTTCTTTAGTAGAATTGGCTTTTGACCCATTTCACTATTCCAGGATTCGTCATTTGTGTCGTTTTTTTTCACATTGTAATAAATATGCACGTTTAGTTTTTTTTTTTAAATCTTCATTCTTTTCCCTATTTCTGCTCTCTGAAGTAATTAGTCAAGTCAAGTCAAGTCATCTTTATTTATACAGCACTTTTTAAAAACAGATGAACTGACCAAAGTGTTTTACACTTTAGAACAACAACAGAAAATTGAATTAAATTTAATTAAAACTAAACTGCTGAATATACTGAGCTCCACATACAAAAACACACACTAAAATCTCATTCGCGTCCATTTCCATTGTTATGTGTTACTTTTTTGAGGACGTTTTTACGCGTCGGTTTCACGTGCCGCACAGACTCCGCCCACCAGAGGGCGCTGCTCACTCGTCTCTTAACACACAAACGCCACAAAACAAACCTTTTACCAAACATGTTATTTCAATACTATAGTATAATATATTATAACTACAATATGAAATCACTATAAGTTATTTAGTAACTAACCATTACATTTTATTATTATAATGTGGTTGTTGTTGTTTTTTCCTTTGCATTCCAAGATGGATCATCGTAACAAAAGCAAATATGAACTTTATAACCAGACTAGACAAACGTTTCTATCAACTAAACCTTTGTTCCATTTGAAGGTCATTCATTATATTTATGCATATTAATAATATATTTTCTTTTGCATTCCAAGATGCCAAAAGATCATCATACCAAATATGAATTCATAACTAGACTAGACAAACTAAACATTACTTGTTTTGTCTGAAGATAGATTGTGTGAGTGTGTGTGTGTGTGAGTGTGTGTGTGTGTACTGTAAGAGTGTGTGTGTTGTGTGTGTGTGTGTGTGTGTGTGTGTGTGTGTACTGTAAGAGTGTGTGTGTTGTGTGTGTGTGTGTACTGTAAGAGTGTGTGTGTGTTGGAAAGTGTTTGTGTGAGTTTGCGTGTGTGTGTGTGTGTTTGTGGAATGATTTGTACGGTTTTATTATACTAATAACTTTTTTCATTAATATGTTGTTGTTCTTATTATTATTTTGTTTATTTATTTGTTTTTCCTTTGCATTCCAAGATGGATCATCATTCAAAATACGAAGTGAGAGTGTGTGTGTTTGTGTGTGTGTGTGTGTGTGTGTGTGTGTGTGTGTGTGTGTGTGTGTGTGTGTGTGTGTGTGTGCTCAGCAGGGGTTCTTCCTCTGGAGGTGTGAAAGCGTCTCATCAGCAGTTGTCTCCCCTCATTAGGAGGCAAGTGTTCACGACACAATCACACCAGTCCCATAAATATCAGCTGTTTATTCCACCTTATAAATAACTGTACACACTTATTTACAGTGTCTCACGAGGGTCGATATTTACACGCTTATCAGTTGATCAGAACAGTCGCTGACAGAAAGTGTTGTGTTGGGGAAACCAGACGTCTGGGACTGGGAACGAGACGTGATCGCTGTAGACGGGATTCTGTGGAGGAAAATACAAATTAAGAGTCATCCTTATATATTCATCAAGAACATAATAATACTTAAAAATAATAATACACTCATAGAACTGTATTATTATGCGTATTATTGTAGAAATTGTGTTTATGTATTATCTTTGGGTACATTTCTGTCTGTCTCGAATTAAAAATGTATTTGTCAAATTTCTTCACATTATACGTGGTACAACATTTGGTGAAAAGTATTTTTTCCAAACTATGAAGATAAGGGGGAAAAAAAAGAGACAAAAATACGGGAAAAGACAGTAAAAACAAAGAAGAAAAATATGAAAAAAAAAACAAAATAAAACTATGATGAAGAGGGGGAAAAAAGAAAAAATACAATAAAAGACGGTAAAAAATAAAGATGAAATATGAATGAAATACAAAAAATCTAGGAAGATGACGGAAAAAAATAAAAGACGGTAAAAATAAAGACAAAATGTGAATAAAACGCAAAAAAAACTAATAAGATGAAAGATAAAAAGTTAAAAATACAATAAAAGACAGTTAAAATGAATTAAAAAACAAAAACAACTATGAAGTAAGGGAAACGCAAAAAACTA
>CM051504.1:12084159-12094909 GCA_028031935.1 Paedocypris micromegethes
TATATATATATTTCAGTATATATATATCATATATTTTTGAAAATTAAATAAGCAAATAAATATGCATAAATTAACGTTAACATAAATAACACACTATAAATAAATAAACAACTATAACCCTATAACACCGCACACATCATAATGAACATAATCACAATAAGAGTTTTTAAATTGTGTACTTCTTTTCTAAAATTCATTAAGGTGTTTTATTTATTTCTAAGGTCTTAGTCAGACTTAGATGTCAATAAACATCAACAAAAACAACAACAACAACAACAACAACAACAACAATATAAATGATTAAACATGATTTACAGTTCTAAAAACCTCACTCACTTTCTTTCTTTCCTCTCTCTCTCTTTCCGTCTCTGGCTGAACACAACAAATTAGCAATAATAATTATACAAATAAAGTTTTGTATGGTAGGCTTGCCGCTTAACACAGAAACTTAGTAATTTAAAGAATCATTGTAGATGAAGAAAATAAAGAGAAAGAGGGGAAAACAAGGGGTTCGTATCAAATTATATAACATGAACAGGTTAAACAATTTTACTGCCTTTGGATTATTCATTTTTAAAAACATTTCAGGTCATTTTTGAGTACAGTAAGCAAAGGAGGGGATTTTAAATACCTACATTTGTGTATGAAATATTTTGCTAACAGAATAATAGTATTAATCAATTTACACAACAAAAATCGTTCTGATCTATCTATCTATCCATCCATTCATCCTTTCGTCCGTCCGTCCGTCCGTCCGTCTGTCTGTCTCTCTGTCTGTCTTTCTCACTGTCTGCCTGTCTCACTGTCTGCCTGTCTGTCTGTCTGTCTCTCTGTCTGTCTGTCTACGTGTCTGGCTGTCCGTCTGTCCTCGCGTGTAATTAGCCACGAATTATAATACCGTCAAGCGACCACTAGGTGGCGACAATGTAATGTTTTTTTTTTTTAATCGAGACGCGCAGTCGCAGTCTGGAAACTACAAAAAGGACTAACAAATTCAATGGATACTCTTTATTATAAATACGTATTCGTATATCGAATATAGTTTTAGGTATTTCCATAGGAAAGACAGGGAAACATTTTCGCATTATTTTTTCCAACGTTTTTTCGTTTTCCAAAGTTTGTGTCGAAGTTCGTCAGCTCCAGAACGCCCGAGGAAGAAAATGGCGGCCGAGACTTCCGCCACACACCAAACACACGCACGCACGCACGCACGCACGCGCGGGCGTTAGAAATCCACATGTCCATATGTTTTATCAACAAACACGCATCTTAAGAGTATATTTAACTAGTATTTATGACACATTTTGTGTTCTTGTGAGGTAAAACAAGACTAGAAATACTTCAATGGACAACCCTTCGTTCTGTCTGTCTTCTAATCTACATACGGTATACCACAGACATGGTGAGTAGTATCTATCTGTCTGTCTGTCTGTCTATCTATTTATCTGTCTGTCTGTCTATCTGTCTGTCTGTCTGTCTATCTATTTATCTGTCTGTCAATCTATTTATCTGTCTGTCTATCTGTCTATCTATCTATCCGTCTGTCGGTCGGTCTGTCTGTCCGTCCGTCCGTCCGTCTTTACCTCCATCTATCTATCTGTTTATCTTATATACGATCTGTCTTTCTCTATCTATCTATCCATCTATCTTTCTATCATCTATCTGTCTAATCTATCTTACATACTGTCTATCTGTCATCCATATATATATATATGTGTATATATATATATATATATATAATATTATATTTTTTTTTTTGTATTGCGCTCAGTTTATTTTATTTTTTATCTTTATTCATAGTTTTTTCCTTGTTTTTATTCATATTTTTATCCTTATCTATTTTATTTTGTATTTTTTTAATCTCTTATCTTTTAATGTTATGCAAAAAAATTGTTTTTTTTTCTCATTTTATTGTATTTTTTTTTTTTTTAGCTTTTTTCCATCTTCATAGTATTTTCCTTGTTTTTAATTCATATTTTTATCCTTATCTATTTGTTTTGTATTTTATTAATTTTTTTTTATATTTTTATTGTATCTCTTTCTCGCATTTAAAATTTGAATTTGAAATGAAAAATTGTTTTGTGTAGTAATAATACATACATTATAATACATACATGATTCAAAAGCTCTTCCTTCATATTTACTGTTTATTCACTTTTGATAAACAGAAATAAGTCAGGGAATCTACACGTTTTCTCACCGTAAATCGTACACATTTCACACGCAGATCAAATGACACAATTCAACTCTAGCGTGACGTTCTACTGATAAAAAGGCATGAAAAAAGTCGGGAATCCGTGTTGAACAGCAAAAAAAAAGGATCTAAAGTCAAAGACAATAGAAATAATAACAATAAAAAAAAGCACAACAGTCAAATACGGCACGACAGAACTAACTAGTGACGGAATAAGACTGACAACAAATGAAAAAAAAATAAAAGAGATCGGACACAGATGTTTAAATCCAGAATTATTGACCAAATATTACACGCCAAAATAATTTCAGATGAAATTCAGACGGAGTCGTCAAACCAGAGAAGGATGAGGTGTGTGAGACTCTTATAAAAAGCCGCTCTCTCTCTCTCTCCAGAGTCGGGCGAGCGAGCGAGGGATGCTGATGCTGCGGTGCTGATGCTGCGGGGCTTTGGCGTCTTCACTGAAGAATGACCTCCCGTGTCTCGGGCAGTTTGAAGGACAGCAGACCTCCGCACACCATGGCTGAGAAGGACAGGATGATGGGGATGATCTTGGTGATGCCGATGAACTTGCCGAAGACGAAGCTGCTGATGATGGCGGCCAGTTTGCAGGCTCCGTTCAGCACGCCGAACGCCGTGGCTCTGAGGACCAGCACCACAGAGTGAGTGTGTGTGTGTGTGTCTGTGTGTGTTTCTTAGCTTTTTTCTGTAATTATAAACTAATTGATTAATGCTTTTCATAATCACAATTCAAAGATTTGTCACGATTAATACGTGGACTGATCACAGATAATCAATGATTCCTGATTGAAATGTAAGAAACTATCGATTAGTTATGGTTAATATGTGGAATAATAATAAAGAATGAATTATTCATGATTTATTTGTAAGGAAATTATCAATGAGTCATGATTGATATGTGAACACAAAAAATAAATTATTCATTATTAATGTGTAAGATAGAAACTATTAATTAGTCATGATTAATATGTGGAATAATCACAAATAATCAATTATTCACCATTATTTTGTAAGGAAGAAACCATCAATTAGTCATGTTTAATATGTGGAATAATCACAAATAATCAATTATTCATGATTGATATGTAAAGAGAAAAAACAAATAAAGTAGTTATGTTTAGTACCTGGAATAATCACAAATAATCAATTATTCATTATTAATATGTACAATATAAAAATCAATTTGTCATGTTTGGTATGCGGAATAATCACAAATAATTATTCGTGATTAATATGTAAGGAGAAAAAAATAATCAATTCGTCATTTTTAATATGTGAAATTATTCATGATTAATATGTAAGAAAGAAACTATCGAGTAGTCATGTTTAATATGTGGAAAAATGAATTCAATTAATAATATGTGTTCAGTTATTAATAAGTTATTAGCATTAATATCACACTGCTATTCAATATTACGAGTAATAATCACAGTTAATCGATTAGTCCAGATTTATTTGCTGAATAATCACAAATAATTGCATAGTCATGATTAATATGTGATTAATTGTTAATTGTAATGTGTGATTGCTAATAGTTTTCATGATTAATTAAAAAACTATTAGCTTTGATTAATATGTGTAAGAAACACACAAAATCACATATTTCCACAGTATATGAATTATGAATATTATTTCTGTAATTATTTGTAAATAGTCTAATGTTTTTAAACAAATAACCTCTTTTGTGATTTTATCTATCTGTCTGTCTGTCTATCTATCTATCTATCTATCTATCTATCTATCTATCTATCTATCTATCTATCTATCTGTCCATCTATCTTACTTTCTGTCCGTCTATCTTACTTTCTGTCCGTCTATCTTACTTTCTGTCCGTCTATCTATCTATCTATCTATCTATCTATCTATCTATCTATCTATCTATCTATCTATCTATCTATCTATCTATCTATCTATCTATCTATCTATCTATATGCATGTATGTGTATATATAAATATGTATGTGACCAATACAATTTGAATTTGACATTTGAATTTGATATAAACTCTATGTTTGTCCACGCTGGACTTTATCTTCTGTTCTTCTCAGGACTTGAGATTTAACTCGACTTTTCTGTACGTAGGGCTGTTGAGGTCTGGCTCACCTTTTGGAGGCCGGGTAGAGCTCGACCGTGATCACCTCGATGCCGTTCCAGGCGGCGGCGCTGGCTGCGAAGAACAGGCACTGGAAGATGACCACGGCCCACTGACTGAAGCACAGCAGCAGGAAGAAGCTGCAGCCCGCCGAGCCCAGCATGGATCCGCCTGCGGGTCACGTGACACGGAGTCAGGTCAGGGTCACAAATAGCAAACGGAAATTTCGTGGACACGGACAAAAACGCTTGACATTTACGCACGGGGGTGTGAAGAGTACCGGACAGCCATACTTGAGTAAAAGTACAGATACTTACTGTAAAAATGACTCCAATACAAGTAACAAGTCACCAATTTCAAAAAGACTTGAGTCAAAGTAGCAAAGTATCCCATTTGAAAATAACTCAAGTATTAAGAAGTATTTTTATTCGTGCTCAATATAGGCCCCCCTCCCAAAAAAAATGTGAAAGCAAACTATTGTTTTCCAAGACAGAAACAGAATTTAACCTCAATGTTTGAAAACTAGTAGAAAAAAAGTAGATAAGAAGAACAAAAAGTCAGTCTCAATCACTTACATTTGCAAGTAGATATAACTTTATATAATACATATAATATATAATTTACTAATCAGATTAATCATTTTATTTTACATGTTATATAATAGCATTTGTAAAACACATTTTTACGCCCCTAATTCGGGTTCTTGTGGTTTCTAATTCACACATAGCCTCCATTACCTTCAGCAGCCTAAAGATGGCGATATTCACCTCGTTCGTCCAAGAAATTAACCGCGGTATAAACCAATTCCGGCTTATCGCGCATAATCACAATGTAACGAGTAACAATAAGTGTTCATTCAAATGTAGTGGAGTGAAAAGTACTGCTACTCCATCACAAATGCAGTGAACCGCACCACTAGTGATGGCAAGTTTGTTTTTTTTTTTAAACCGATTCGGATCTAATTCATTCATTCTCAAACGGCAAAGTGGACAAAGTGGACGAAATTCTCAGCCAATGGCAGTGCATTTCCGCCTATCAGAAACTGCAGAACAGAAAAAGTCTTGCGGTAAGAAAAATATGTATTTGCTTAATCGTGTCGCCTTTCGTTATCGGAAATAATTTCGTTAAATAGAGACGATATTTTATTGACAGAAAATTTCGTTATGGAATTTCTGTTAAGAGAGTCGTTCGTTAAGAAATGTACCACGGTATACACAAAAGCAACATGGTTTGCCTCGGCGGACAACATATAACACATAAATTGCCACAAAATTATACAAATGATGTGAATCTTTAGCAAAACTTGATCTGCGTCCTGCATCTATTGTTGCTTTAACAGCTTGAATGTGGTCACGTGACGCGTGAACGAGTGAACCGTTTGAACCAGTGTTGCCAACTCGTCAGAAAGGAAAGTCGCTATCGGTTGTTCTGAAAGCCGCTAGATTATGTAATTTCACTAATCGATTAACTGTGATTATTACGCGTAATATTGAATAACGGTGTGATATTAAGACTAATAACCATTAATTAATTGAACACATATTATTAATCGAATTGATTTTTCCACTTATTAAACATGACTACTCGATAGTTTCTTTCTTACATATTAATCATGAATACTTTCACATATTAAAAATGACTAATTGATTGTTTTTTCTCCTTACATATTATTCACGAACAATTGAACGAATAATTCACGAAAATTTTTTTTATTATTCCACATATTAATCATGACTAATTGATTTTTATATTGTACATGTTAATTATGAATAATTGATTATTTGTTATTTTTCCAGGTGCATCATTTACATAATACTTTGCATACGTATGACATAAAACGATTGTGAAATATCGCTGATATGCACGGTGCGTGTATGTACACTTATATATAGAATCAGAATAGAAATAATAACAAAATGTAATAGTATTGTGAATATGTAATTACATTTTATTCTAGTCATTCACTGGCCACGCCCACACTCACCGATGATCTTTATCCGCCCGATCTTGTCCATCAGCAAACCTGCGAGGATGTTCCCGGGAATCACCGACAAGCTGCCCAGGAAGCTGACCAGGTAGATGATGATGTCATTCTCCTCCTGGAAGTTGAGATGGCAGCCCTTCTTGGGATGGAGGAAGGTGGTGTTGTGCAGCCTGCAGTTGAGGAACCTGGAGTCTTCCCACAGGTCTGCGAGAAGCGCGAAGTTACGACCAGTGACGGGGAAAAAACGCCAAAAAAAAAGTGATAAATTAATAATAAACGAATAATACAGCAAATATTTTTCAGCATCTATTATTAATACAGAATCTATTATTGCGAATAACACAGCAATAATAGATTGGTTTTTGCTGTAAAAGTCCAAGTTTTTGTCAAAGTCAGCTTTATTGTCCAACAATTAGACACGCAACAACAATTTTACAAAATACGTAACTAATTACATAACGTGTTACTAATTGTATTTTCTGCAATCAGTGTTAATTTTGACAAAGATTTTTTATTTCGTTTTAGTCATAGTTTTGGACTAACACTCAGTTTTGTTTTAGGCCCAATTTAGTCGTCTTAATTTTTTTTTTGTTTTAGTCTAATTTTAGTCGACTAATTACCACAACATTTTAGTCGACTAAATTACAGTTTTAGAGATTTACAGATTTAGTCAACGAAAATATAGGTGCTATATATTCTAAATGTTTAAATGAGTAAAGTTGCTGTGTCTAAGAAATCTGAATAGTTAACTATGAACGTTTATGAAAAAATATGACCTTTTTTGAAAAACCATTTATTTTTCTTGAACTTATTTTTATAAACTTTTCTTTCAATCCAAATGAAATTATCATAAATGAAACCTCAACAAAGAGGAAATTAAATACAATAAAATAAAATCAATTACAATTGCATCACGTTTATGAGAAACAAATAGTTGCCAGACATTTTTGTTTAGTTTTTATTCGTGGACGAAAGTGTCAATAAATATAATTTCGTTTTCATCAGGGGAAAAAGTGTCGTTGATGATGACGAAAATATTTCGTCAACAAAATGAACACTGTCTGGAATATTATATTACATATATATTACGTTTGCGTTACAACAAACTTTTCACCCTCAAGACAAAAAAATCAAAAGATTTATATTTCCGGTTTGTGAATTGTGTTTTTTAATCTTTCCTGTGTGTGTTTGTGAATTGAGTGTTGCATTTGGTAACGTCGCTCGGTCAGAAAATTGCTTTACGTCTACCATACTTTTAACACTTTACCAATTTTAAACTATATTGTATCTGGTAGCTTGGATAGTAAATATGGACGTAAAATAAAATACAAGTAAAAGGTACATTTTGTTATCTTAGGATGTTAATTTCTACTTCTGTAGTTGGTGAAAGTAACTTAAAAGTAAAACGGAAGTAATGTAATACATTACAACTCTGAGACAGTAACACTCTAATGTAACTTGTTACGTTTTACAAACCGCAGTAAGTAATGTAACACGGGGACGTACCGGTGTTGTAGAAGACCGTGTTTTTCAGCGTGCAGTTCTCGAAGAAGGTCTCGGTGGACTTGATGTCCTCGAAGTAGCAGTTCTCAAACAGCGACTCCTCGAACTTCACGTTTCTTATCTCGATGTTGATGAACCTGCAGATGGTGGAGGAGTGAGAGTTCACGCAGAGGTTGGTGGGTCTTGAGGAGAGCCTGAAAGACTGTTATCTTTCTCGGAGGCTTCTTAATAATTTAAATCAGTCAGGTGCAGAGGTGTAAGGTACTTGAGTAAATGTACTTCAATACTTTACTTAAGTATGTTTTTGGCTACTTCGTACTTGCACTGAGTATCAAAAATAGAAGCAACTTTTACTCTCTACTCCACTGCATTAGTGATCGAGTAGCAGTACTTTTCACTCCACTACATTTGAATGAACACTTATTGTTACTCGTTACATTGTGATTGTGCGTGGAAGCCGGAATCGATTTATACCGCGGTTAATTTCTTGGGCGGATGAGGTGAATATCGCCATCTTTAGGCTGCTGAAGGTAATGGAGGCTATTTGTGAATTAGAAATCACAAGAACGCGAATTAGGGGCGTAAAAATGTGTTTTACAAATGTTATTATATAACATATAACTTTATATAATACATATAAAGGTTTGATATTAGAAATAAGATGTAAGTTATTAAATATTAAAAATATCTAACAGAGCCCGTACCTGTCGTGGACGTACTCGCCCTCTCTGTGCACCTGGTTCTGCAGCGTGAAGTTGAAATGAAAGTGCTCCACCTTCTCACGATGGAAGACTTTCACGTTGGACTCGTACTCCTCGTACTGGAGATACTTGATCTGGTCGGGAAACCAGATTCCAAGGCCGTAGTAGCTGTGGTGGATAATCACGTTAGTTTGAATAGAGGTAGAAGCCAAGAACGGAGAGAGAGGAGAGACGAGAGAGAGAGAGGGAGAGAGAGAGAGAGAGAGAGAGAGAGGGAGAGGAGAGAGGAGAGACGAGAGAGAGAGAGGGAGAGGGAGAGAAACAGAGAGAGAGAGAGAGAGAGAAAAAGAGAGAGAGAGAGAGATATAGAGATGGAAGAATAGGGAAAGAGAGAGATAGAGTGAGGGGAAGAAGATAGAGAGACAGAGATTGAGAGAGATATATAGTGATCGAAGGAGAGGGAGCGAGAGATATAGAGAGGGAAGGAGAGAGAGATAGAGGGAATGAGAGGGAGAGCGATATAGAGAGGGAGAGAGAGATATAGAGAGGGAAGGAGAGGGAGAGAGAGAGAGAGAGGGAGAGAGGGTGGGGAGAAACAGACAGAGAGAGAGAGGGGGAAAGAAATGGAGAGAGAGAAAGAGAGAGATAGAATCTCTCATACTCTAAAAAAACACCTCACTGAATAATAACCATTGATGAGTCATGATTAATATGTGCAACAATGTTGATTATTGAATTAGTCTTGAAAATCATTACAGATAGTAGCTAATTAGTCTGAAGTAATATGCCTACAAAAATAATTAACTATTTGGCCAGTGTTAATACTTACGTTGTTACGTAATTGCAATTAGTCAAGATACACATGTTATAATATATGTAATCAACTTGGACATTTTAAAATCGGCTTTTTCTAAACTTTTCCCCCTCCACACATTTCCAAAGAAGAAGCGTCTGAAACGGTCGATTCTTTGTAATGAGAGATGATGAAAGCGTCAGATACTGATTGTGAGGAGCTGCTCACCTGAAGGACATGGTGAACCACACGATGGCGATGAACAAACCAGGAAGTCTGAGCTCGGGCGCGGCCAGGGACATTATGTTCATCATGACCTTTAAAGCAGAACAAACAACGAGAAGACTAACGTGGTTCTCCACACGGGCCTGTGCTGAGTCCGCTCTCCTTTACTGTGTCACATCTGTGTTCTGGCTATACAACAGCGCGTTTAATGGATGTGGCTGTTCAGCAATTAACGCTTTTAACCTCCTGAGACCCGGCGTCCTCTTTAGGTCACATCTCATCACATGGGGTTTCTATGCGCTGTTTAATATTTCTCAAGTAAAAAAACGATCGGCCATGTTATAGTGATCCTACATTACCACCTAATAGTCTCCGATCGTCAAAGCGCATTTTGCAGTTCTATCAAAATTTATGGAACATTATGAGTGTGATGTTTAGGTAAGACTTGTCCCTTTTGTTAGAACGCAAAAGATAGATGTAATATTTATATAAAAAATAAAATTTTATTATAAAAAAAATATTTATGATAAAAAAGACAAGTAAATATTTAGTAATAACTTATGTAATATCTCCAACATTAAATCATGTAAAAAAATGACGCTTGATTTTTACACTTATTGTGCTTCTAAAAGCCCAATTAGCAAAGTGAATTTTAAAAAGGACGTAATTTCAGCGCTCGGGTCTCAGGAGGACAGGGATTACTGTAATCTATTACAAACATTTTTTTTCTTTAGAATATGTTTTTTTTATTATACAAGTTAAAATAGAATTACAGTGAATACCTAAATGTTATTAGACTATAAAACATTTAATTATTATAAAATAATTGTATATGATAAAATACATTTATTATTACTATAAAACTAGTATTGTTTTTTTTTTCTATGTATAGTTTTGTCTAATACGGTATTTAGTTTGTTGTAATAATTGTTTGTTAGTTTTTCTATGAATATATTGCCGAATATAATTGTTCATTTTTCTAAAAATATATTTGTCTTTCTTAATTGAATACATACTAAAATAAATTTTTAAAATCGATAAATAATGATACTGTAATTGTTGTTCTTATATAAATTCAGTTTGCATACTAAATACATACTTTCAATACATATAATAAACAAACAAAACTATAATAAACATTATGGTTTTCATTATTAAATAAATAAGTGTGTACATTTCTCTCTCTATATATTTATCTGTGTAGACTATCTGTCTTTCTGTCTCTCTCTCTCTCTCTC
>CM051504.1:12144058-12157108 GCA_028031935.1 Paedocypris micromegethes
GTGTGTGTGTGTGTGTCCTAATAGGTCAGATTTTTTGAAACGAGGTCACACACGTGATGATTTGCATGTGTGTGTGTGTCCTAATAGGTCAGATTTTTTGAAACGAGGTCACGCACACACACGATGATTTGCATGTGTGTGTGTGTGTGTGTGTGTTTTAATAGGTCAGATTTTTTTAAACAATTTCAAATCAAATCAAATCAAATTTTATTCGTCACAAACATAAACATACACGGTATGACATGATGTGAAATGTTTTGTACAATCACTCCAAAAAAAGAACAGAATAAAATGCAATATGCAAAAAAAAGATCAATAGAAATAGCAATAAAAACAGCAAAAAGAAAAATAGCAATAAGAACACAAAACAAATGTAAATTACAAATTACAGATACAGTGCAGGTTTTTTTATACTGTACAAACATAAAGTGGCCATAAGATAGTTTTAAAGTGTCCGAGTGTCCAAGGTAAAAAAAGTTTTCTTTTTTATGTGTTAATTTTAATTTGCGTGTGTGTGTGTGATCTCCAGGCCTGACGTCCTTCACCAGCTCCATGGGCTACAGGTGAGACGCTCACACTCTGCCCGGCTCGGTGGCTCCGTGATCTTCTCTGATCTTCTCTGACCTCTGACCTTCTCCGGTCTTCTCCGGTCTTCTCTGGTCTTCTCCGGTCTTCTCTGGTCTTCTCTGGTCTTCTCCGGTCTTCTCTGGTCTTCCCTGGTCTTCTCCGGTCTTCTCTGATCTTCTCTAGTCTTCTCTGGTCTTCTCTGGTCTTCTCTGGTCTTCTTTGGTCTTCTCTGGTCTTCTCTGATCTTCTCTGGTCTTCTCTGGTCTTCTCTGGTCTTCTCTGATCTTCTCTGGTCTTCTCTGGTCTTCTCTGATCTTCTCGGGTCTTCTCTGATCTTCTTTGATCTTCTCTGGTCTTCTCTGGTCTTCTCTGATCTTCTCTGGTCTTCTCTGATCTTCTCTGGTCTTCTCTGGTCTTCTCTGGTCTTCTCTGGTCTTCTCTGGTCTTCTCTGATCTTCTCTGGTCTTCTCTGATCTTCTCTGATCTTCTCAGCATCACCGAGGAGGAGCCGGGAGCTTCACGCTGCCATGCTGAGAAAGGCTCAACCAAAGTGAGCCGGACCTTCAGCTACCTGAAGAGCAAGATGTACAGGAAGACCCGCGTGAGTCACTCCTCCACTACACGGCCCGAGCCAATGGGGTGAGAGGTCAGAGCTGTGAGACAGGAAGTGCTGCTCACACTGACAGGAAGTGACACGCTCAACTTGGCGTTTCACTTCGAGTGATTGAAATTAAAAGAAGCTGTCTATCTATCTATTTATCTATCTATCTATTTATCCATCCATCCATCCATCCATCTATTTCTCGCTTTTCATCTCTCTCTCTCTCTCTATCTCTCTCTATCTCTCTCTGTCTGTCTGTCTTTCTCTCTCTCACTCACTCACTAACTCTCTGTCTCTCTCTATCTATCTCTATTTATTTCTCTCGCTCTCTATCTCGCTCTGTTTATTTATTTGCCAGTCTCTCTGTCTATCTCTGTCTAACCATCATTGTTGTTGTTAGTTGTATCTCTCTCCATCCATAATTTCTCAATCTGTCCAAGTCATTAATGATCTTCCTGTCTCTCCATCCATCTATCTAACCTTCCCTCTCTCGCTCTCATGCTCCATCAGTCTACTCTCTCTCTCTCTATCACTGCCCACCATCCCTTTTGTCTCTCTCACTCTCTCTCTCTCTCTTTATCTCTCTCTATTTCTATCTTGTTTCCTCACTCTCTCTCTATCTATCTATCTATCCATCCATCCATCCATCCATCCATCCATCCATCCATATATCTATCTCACTCTTATCTATTTCTCTCACTCTCTATCTCGCTCAGTTTATTTATCTGTCTGTCTATCTCTGTTTCTCTCTCTCTGTCCACCCATCCCTTCTATCCCTCTGTCTATCTCTCTGTCTAATCTGGTCTGTCCATCCATCTATTTAACCTTCCCTCTCTCTCTCACTGTCCACCCATCCCTCTCTCTCTCTCTCTCTCTCTCTCTCTCTCTCTGTGTTCTCTTCTCTTGCTGTCCACCCATCCCTTCTCTCTCTCTCTCTCTCTCTCTCTCTCTCTCTCTCTCTCTGTCTCTATCGCTGTCCACCCATCCCTTCCCTCTCTTGCTCTCTCTTTCTCTCTGTCTGAAGTGTGAGCAGTGTGTGAGTTGTCGCGTGACGTACATTCAGTCGGTGTGTGAGTGTTGTGTGTAAAAGAGGAAGTGAGTGTTACAGCGTCTCTTCACTTCCTGCCGCGCCTGAGGTGATGCAGCGTTTCACTCGCCCTCCGCAGTAACGATGTATCGAAAGTTTCGCTCTCAGACGAGGAAGACCACCAGGGAGGAAGAGGTAGGGCGTGGCCACGGGATCAGCTGACATCACCACGAGCCTGCGAACATTTCTGTGACTTTGAGTAATTGACTCTAGATTACAGGATAATATCGTTCATTGTTGCGATAAGGCGTCATCGTATGTGTTGTGGTCGTGTCGTAGGCGCCATTGACAATCTCGTTGTTGTCACTTTTGTTGTCGTCAGTTGTTACTACGTCACAGCGTTGTGTGTTTGTGTGTGTGGACTTGACACTTTACTTTGTCACTTTTCTGTTAACTTGTTGTTTTCCGTTTGCTTTGCACTTTGTTTTATTACGTTACTTTTAACGTGACACTTTCCGTTTGCTTCACGCTTTATTTTGTAACTTTGTTACTGTAAACGTGACACTTTCCATTTGCTTTACGCTTAATTTTATTACTTTACTTTTATTACTTTACTTTTAACTTGACACTTTCCATTTGCTTTACGCTTTATTTTGTCACTTTATGTTACTGTAAACGTGACACTTTCCATTTGCTTCACGCTTTATTTTGTCACTTTACTTTTATTACTTTACTTTTAACTTGACACTTTCCATTTGCTTTACGCTTTATTTCGTCACTTTACTTTCGACGCTTTCCATTTGCTGTCATGTTCAGGTGGAACATGATTTGTCGATTCACCTCGGTGCTTTTTCACCGCAGGCGAAGGAAAAGGAGAAGGTTGGCGAGAAGGAGAAAGACATGTCGGACAGCGGTCACTCGTTCGGCACGTCGGCGTTCCTGCATCCGGCGCTGTGTCCGCAGTGCAGCACAAGTCTCAACACTAAAGACGCTCTGACCTGCACCAGTAAGAGCCTCGCCTGATGATGTCACCGGAACCGCCTGATTTGTGGGGCTCTGATTGGCTCTGATGTCACTGAAACCGAACCTGTTGAAATAACCGGTACAATTATCATGAGCCAATCAGAGTAGAGTACTGTAAGCCCCGCCCCCACATGACAATTGTAGCAATTCTTTGTATTATTTTTGTAGCACATTTTTTTGCAATTTGATTTTTTTTTTTTGTTTGTTTGTCAGCGGCCTAAAAATGTTTGAAAATCAACAGCATAGATTTTTTTTTACAGCAAATTGTATCATTTGTATTGGCAAACAAACCCCACAAAAATTGTAACGACATTTCAGTTGCGTTGGATTAAAGCGTCGGCTCATCGACTGTAAGTGAAGTGAAGTAACTGTCATAGTGTTGACTTGTTTAGTCATTTTACACAGACAGTGAGCCACGTCACTTTTTATTGTTATATGAAGTCACGCATGACTATATCTGGAATCTTTGTCCAAGTTCTACACGGATTTTGGACCAAATGTGTCTCAACAACAAAAACCCCAGCGTTTGTTAAGTGTAATCTGACGTCTGGTTGCAAAAGAGGTTCATCTTGAAACAGGAAGCAGTTCTGCCGTCAGCTTCACTTCCTCACCATGAGGCCATCGTGTTTTTTTTAATGTGGATTTTAAGACGTAATGCCTTTCCGTAATGTTCTCTTTGTGTTTTCTTTAATATGATGTAATGTGATATAATAGAATAGTGCATTTCACAATTACAATTTGTGCAAAATATAATATAATGTATAAAATGAAATATATATTATAATATATAATAAGTAATGTATTATAATAGTATGTATATAATAATAATATAACATATAATGTAATGTAATACAATAGTTCAAGTTCAGTGCATTTCACAGTTACAACAGTCTCAAAGCGCAAAATATAATATAATATATAAAATAGAACATAATATAAAATATATACTATTATTATACTATATAATATAATATAACACAATGTAATATATAAAATGTATGATAAATATTGTAATGTAATAATATATAAAATCAAAATATTAGATAGTATTATATATATATATATATATATGTAATATAATCAATGGTATTTATAGATTATATATATTATGAGTAAAATGTTCCTAAGTCAATAAAGCACAAAACGTGAGGAATGGAGGGATCCTTTACATGAAGTGTGTTTCTAATACTCAAGGGTTGTGTGTGTCTTTCAGGCTGCAATCTGAGAGTCCACAAGAGCTGCCGAGACAACCTGAGCGTCTGCTCCAAAGCCAGGATGAAGGTCGCTCTCCATCACACTCGCTGACCATTCACCATTAATAACCAGTATTAATGATTCACCAGTTGCTTTATCCTCTTCCACACAGCAGCTTGCCATCCCCGAGACCACCATCATGCCCGTGGTCACGCTGAGAACCAAACGTGGGTTGAGTTTCTGAGCTCTTCAGCAGTCGTCTGTAACCCTGGTGTTGTTCTCACGCAGCCTCCACTCTACGAGAGCGTCCGTGGTCAGCCATCTTCTCCCCAGAGGAACATTCCCTCATCGTCCCGAGCAGACGACCCACCAGCATCATGCCCTTCCACAGCAGCAACCTCTCCAAGAGCATGTCCATCAACAACATCACCATGTTAGTGACACACACACACACACACACACACACACACACACACACACACACACACACACACACACAAAAACACAGCTAAAGCTAATTGGATAAAGGTCAAATCAAGACTATCACATCTGATTGGATGTCGTTTCTACCTGTCTGCTTTCTGATTGGAAGTCGTGTCTACCTGCTTGTTTTCTGATTGGATATAGTGTCTGCCTGTCTGCTTTCTGATTGGATGTCGTTTCTACCTGCTTGTTTTCTGATTGGATGTAGTGTCTGCTGTCTGCTTTCTGATTGGATGTTTTCTTCCTGCTTGTTATCCGATTGGATGTAGTATCTGCCTGTCTGCTTTCTGATTGGATGTGGTGCTTACCTGTCTGCTTTCTGATTGGTTGTAGTGTCTACCTGTCTGCTTTCTGATTGGATGTCGCAGCTATCTGTCTGCTTTCTGATTGGTTGTTGTTTCTTTCTACGTGTCTGCTTTCTGATTGGATGTCATTTCTTTCTACCTGCTTGTTTTCTGATGAACCTTTAGTTGTTCCTGTCCTCTTTTTTTTGGCCAGACCTGACGGTGTCTCCTGGTCTTCTCTGCAGGTTTGAGGAGATGCCTCTGAGAGGGATGCGCTACCTCTCCCAGTCCACCGACTCCCTGCAAAAGCCCAGTAAAGTCACGGCTTCCAACGAATCGCTGGACGAAGGTGAGTTCCTGTGGCGTTCCCTCACTCCAACCTGCTCGTCTAGCTCCGTGAAGACTATAGTTTCTCCTCTATCATCAGTTTCTCTCAAACCGTTAGAAACCAGTAAACGATCGTAAACGTGTTCATGTCTCCACAGGCGCTGAGGTGATGGACAGCCGGCTGATGGGAGAGTTTGAGGCTGAGGTGAAAGAGCTGGATGCGGATTCCTGGAGCGTCACTGTGGACCAGCAACGCCTGAAACATCTCAAGAAGGACGTGGTGAAGAGACAAGACGTCATTTACGGTAAGCCACTCAACGTCTTCCTCCTTGTCTTACCCCACTCAACGTCTTCCTCCTCGTGGCTTCAGAGCTGATCCAGACCGAGATGCATCACCTCCGCACGCTACGCATCATGGCGGACGTCTACAGCAAAGGTCTGCTGCTGGACCTGCAGATGGAGGGGCAGCTGGTGGAGATGATGTTCCCCATGCTGGACGAGCTGCTGGAGTTTCACTCGAGCTTCTTCAGCGCCCTGCTGGACAGGAAGAAGGAGTCCAGACTGGACGGCCTTGACGGAGGCTTCCTGATCCACAGGATAGGAGACGTGCTGCTGAACCAGGTGAGGAGAAACCTGTTTTTTTTTTTTTTTAAGATTATCGTCTTCCGATCCTCAACGGGTTGGATGTGGCTAGGTCTTACTTTAGGAGTCTACCGTACAGCTGGAACGCAAGTGGAATTTTTGGCCCTGGAATACATTGAAAAAACGTATTCAAATGTTATTACACTTGAACGTTTGCTTGTTGGAGAAGAAGCCCGAAAAATGCCTGAATTGTGAAGTGGTTGTAAACAATAAACAAATGTTCTTAGAAAGTTTTTAACTGAAGAGACGATTAGGGCGATTAGGCCAAAAATCAATTAACATTTTAACACGATTGCGATTGATTAACGATTATTTTGTGTATTTATTGCCTTTGTCGTTCGCAGTCTTTTGTTCAAAGTTCACTGACATTTTCGTACAATAAATACGCTCGCATGTTAAAAGTGAGAGATTTTTGAGTAAAGTGTGCAATTGAATTAAGTACATACGTTGAACTTGATATTAAAATTATTAGTAAAGCACACTTCAAATCCTTCAAAAATCTTCAAAATTCTTCAAAAATCAAATCCACCTGGAAAAACTTGATTATAAGTTCATAATTTTGATGTAGACTATTTTTCGATAAATCCCCCAGCTAAGTGATTTTACATCAAGGGTTTTTTTTTTTACCAAACTTACATACGTACAGTCAAGCTTATTTCAATATTTTAATGCATTTGTTTATGTAAATTTTTTATTTAGTTTTATTCAATCAACCAATCAACCACTCAATTAATCAATCAACCAACCAAATCAGTCAATCATCCAATAAATCAACCAACCAGTCAATCAATCAACCAGTCAATTAGTTAATCAACCAGTCAATCAATCAGTCAGTCAGTCAGTCAAACAACCAATCAATCAACCAATCAATCAACCAGTCTATTAGTTAATCAACCAGTCAATCAATCAATCAGTCAGTCAGTCAAACAACCAATCAATCAATAAATCAATCAACCAGTCAATCAATCAATCAATCAGTCAGTCAAACAACCAATCAATCAATAAATTAATCAACCATTCACTCAATCAATCAAAAGTAGAAGTCCTACTTCAGGAGTAGACGGAGGCTTTCTCTGTGAGGTGTGTCTGCTCTCCTAGTTCTCAGGCTCCAACGCGGAGAGCATGAAGAGGATCTACAGCCGCTTTTGCAGTCGACACAACGAGGCAGTGAACTTCTACAAGGAGCTGCAGGCCCGAGACAAGCGCTTCCAGGCCTTCGTCAAGGTACACGCCCCTCACACGCCCCTCACACGCCCTCCTGATCCTGCTGGTCCTCTAGAGGAAGATGAGCAGCAGCGTGGTGCGGCGTCTGGGCGTGTCCGAGTGCATCCTGCTGGTGACGCAGCGCATCACTAAGTACCCCGTGCTTCTGCAGCGCATCCTCCAGCACACTCACGGTAAGCCCCGCCCCGCCCTCTCTACCACCCCACCCCGCCCTCTCTACCGTCCCGTCCCGCCCTCTCTACCACCCTGCCCCGCCCTCTCTACAGCTCCGCCCTCTCTACCACTCTGCCCCGCCCTGTCTACCGCCCCACCCCCTCTACCGCCCCGCCCTCTCTACAGCCCCGCCCCGCCCTCTCTACCACCCCCCCACCCTCTTTACCATCCCGCCTTCTCTACCCCCCCCCCACCCCTCTCTACCATCCCGCCCTCTCTAGTTTTTACTCGAATATAAGCAACTTTTTTTCCCAATTTCACACTTTCAAAAACTTTAACATAAGTGCCCATTTTTCCACATTTTAAGTCAGGAGCAATGACAAATCGATTTAAACACTTTAAACCTCTTGAGACCCGAGCTCTGAAATTGTATTCCTTTTTAAAAAAAAATTGGCTAGTTGAGCTTTTACGAGCGCAAAAAATTGTAAAAATGAAACGTCTTTTTTTTTTTTTTTTTTTAAACATGGTTAAGTGTTGTAGATATTACATGTTATTACTAAACATTTACTTATTTTCATCAATCTTTCGTGTCCTAACAAAAAGGACACGTCTTACCTGAACATCACGCTCACAATTTAAAGTAATAAAATTAAATGCGTCCTTTGCAAAGACTTGCATTTTCGCTCTAACTGCAAACTGCCACTAGAGGGCGCTCTAAGATCACGACAACATGGTTGATCCGTTTTAGCAATGTGGGAAAATTCTGACGGGAGCCGAGAGGCTAAATAATGATCCCGTAGGCAGGCGTGCATACTTTTATTAGCTCAGTAACAGAAATAAAGACACATTAGCAGCGTTGTACTGGAGTGCAAAGGCTCATGGGAACTGTTGAGGTTTCCGATCACAAGAATAGATTTTTTTAGACAAGTTCAAGTTCATTTTTATATAGCGCTTTTCTAAGTCCGAGACCAACGCAAAGACGCTATGTTAAAAAAAAAGTCTTTAAAAAGAGAAATGTCGATTCTTTATATGAGTTTAAAAATTTGGCGGGGAAAAAAAAACAAGACTCAGTTAAAAAGGGAGAAAATATGGCTGTTGTTGTTCAGACCATGAGCTATGACCAGTTCTGTTTCTAGTTCTACTATTCAAGCTAAACGACGTCAAAGTGAAACGAGTCACAAGTAAAGAAAAAGCATTTTAAGAGAAGTATTTTGCCAGAAATGTATTATTATTACTTATTTATTAAGTATTATTAAGAGGTGTTTTTTTGCCTATAGAACGAGGGGCGTATATATTCACCTTCTAGTTTGTGTGGGCAGAGACGGAGGAGGACTGGCAGGACCTGACACGGGCCTTAGCGCTGCTGAAGGACGTGGTCGCCGCGGTGGACGCCAGAGTCAACGAGCACCAGAAGAAGAAGAAGCTGAAGGAGATCTACACGCGCACCGACAGCAAGTCCATCACGCGCATGAAGAGCGGCCAGATGTTCGCCAGGGAGGATCTTCTGCGCAGCGGGAAGATGCTTCACGAGGGGGCGCTGCAGCTGAAGAACGCCGCCGGACGCCTCAAAGGTCAGCAATTCAGTTCTATTCTATTCTATTCTATTCAAAAAGCGTTATTCATCCCCAGGGGGAGATTGATTCTTTCGGTCACAGTTGCTCACACAAAAGAGAAATGTAATGATAATAAAAGAAGCAAAAAATAGAAATGTACACCTGCGTTAAAATCTCGGTATGATACGAATAAGTGAAAAGTGACTTGCAATGAATAGTAGCGTGAAGATATTGCACATAACAGGAAAAATATACGGGTATTGAGCCAATAATGCTCACAGAAAGTGAAAAGAAAAAGTCAAAGTCAATGTAAAAGTCACGGCACTTATGGAGAGAACGTCTGGTTATATGTTAAAATGTGTCGTTTTAATGATGACCAGACTATAAATCACGTCTGGTAATCATTAAAATGTGATATTAACCATTTACAAGTGTTTACTAACCACAAATCACATAAAAAAATAATTATAATTTACCGTAAAACCTCTAATAGAACCTCTAATAGCTGTCTAATTTTCAACTCTTCCATCATGGCGGTGTTCTATTAGAGGTGGCGGCGTAGTTTTCAACGTGTTGGTCACAATAAACGTCAGATGAATATCAGACAAATAATTGAAAATAAACCACAAAATAAAGCCAAACGCATGGTTGCAATAATAGCCAATACAATAATCTCGTTCCTCGGAAGAGCCAATGAGAAGCTTGCATGTGTTGAAGTTGCAGTTCTTTAACTCTTTAAAATAAAGCATAAACACGTCTACTTGAACTTGTTGTGTTGTAAGAAGGAGCAATTAAAGCAATTTGTCTTAAAAGGAGCCACAATTTAATGCCGATTTTACATGCACTTGTTCGCATTTCTTATTATTATTTTAATCAATACACCGTTTCAGTACGACAAGCACGTGATAGAGCAGTCTATCACTTGTGTGTGTATATACACAATCACTTGTGTGTGTGTATATTCACGTGTATAAGGGTGGTGGTCTATTTGAGGTGTGGCTCTATTTTTCAACCCTTCCGTCCTAGTGGCGTTCTATTAGAGGTTTTACAGTATGCGTAATTAATATAATCTCAAATGTTTGTTTGTTTGGTTTTTCTCTTCCACAGACGTTCACGCGCTTCTTCTCTCTGATGTGTTTGTCTTCCTCCAAGAAAAGGACCAGAAATATGTTTTCGCCTCTTTGGTGTGTAAATGCCTTTTTGACACGCTTTATTGTTGTCTTTTTTTTTTTTTTTTTTTTCCATAACAGTTTAATGTATAATAACCTTTAAATTAATTTGAAACAATGAAGCACAAAATAAATTCAATTTTTTTTTCCATATTCACATTATTGATGGTACAACATGTATTCAAATTCAAATTTATTTGTCACCTTCTACTTGGTACAACATGAAGTGAAATGTATTTTTCAAATATCTAGCATTTATGCGTAAATATGAATAAAATAAATAAATAATAATAATAAAGAAGATAAAATATGATATCATAAAATACTGTAAATAAATACGATAAAATAAGATAAAATACGAATATGAAATAAAATACAAAACAAACTATGAAGATACAAATGCAATAAAAATAAAAATACAGTAAAATAAGGATAAAAAATTTGTATAAATACAAAGAAATGACTCTTTGTGAAATTATAAAGATAACATATAAACATATAAAATATAAACATATAAAATACAGTAAAATAAAGATATAATATGAGTAAAATGCAAAAATGTGACTCACAAGGGATCCAGGAAAGTGAAGATGTTTAAATTGTCCAGTAACCAGGTTAAAGTGTCAATAGACAGCTTTTAAACTCATAGTTTAATTTTCTTACTAACAACATGTTCCAAAGTAAAAATGTGAGTCATGAATATTTGTGATAATAATTGTCATTCGAATCAATATATTGATCGATGGGTAGCAGAACATTAGTGGACTGGCAGCCGGAATAATAGTAAATCTAATTAGCAAAATCTAATTCAATGTAGGAAATTTGATTTTCCTAATTTAGAAAGGAAAATGGACTTTTCCCTGTGTTGTTGATCTTGGATTTGTCACTATTTCCTCCCCCGACTCCTCCCTCCCCTGACTCCTCCCCCCCCTGATTCCTCCCCTCCGCAGGACCAGAGAGCCACCGTCATCAGTCTGCAGAAGCTGATCGTGCGTGAGGTGGCACAGGAGGAGCGCGGCCTCTTCCTCATCACCGCCGGCATCCAGCAGCCTGAGATGGTGGAGGTGCTGACCAGCTCACGAGAGGAACGCAGCACCTGGATGCAGCTGATCCAGGACGCCATGCACTCCATGTGAGGAACACACACGCCAACATTACTTTTTACTTTTCGGATTAAGTTTGGGTGGAAAAGATGTGGATGGTGTTTGTTTACGTGCTCATCTTCGTAAAGTAATTTCCAAAAAACGTTTTTTTCTTTTTTTTCTTTTTTATCAATGCTCTATTTGCACAAGATCTTTAATGCTTTCAGGCCTGAATGTTTTAAAGACATTTTAAGATGCTGTTTTTAAGCGTTTAGATCTTTCTGGCCTTAATGTCGGTGTGTGTTTTTTGAAAACGTCTCGTTCGCAGAGAAAAAGACGATGATGAAGGGATCCCCAGTGAAACGGAGGAAGACAAAAAGCTCCTCGAAACCAAAACCAAAGAAATGAGAGGTGAGAGAGAGATTATTTATAGAGGATTCATTAATTAGAGAGAAATTAAATGTTCCTCATTTAGAAAGAAAAGGAAAACCGACATTTTTGAGATTGAGAGAACTGGATTGATGGCTTGATAGAAAGAATGATATATGGACTTGGTGAAAAGAAAAAATGAACATTAGAATTATAGGTAGATGAAACGGAGACACTGAGAAATGACGGATGGGTGTTGAGGCTAATAGAGAGATGAAAAGATAGATGGACAGACATTAAAATGTATGGGTGAGCAGATGGCAGGAAGACAGACAGACGGAGAGATCAAGGCTGGAATATTGAGAGTGATGGATAAGTGCCTGAATAGACAGACAAATAGAGAGAGAGAGAGAGAGAGAGAGAGAGACACAGACAGATGGAGAGAGACAGAAATAGACTGATAGATAGACAGATCGAGAGAGAGAAGAGAGAGAAAGAGAGAGATAGACTGACAGACCGATGGAGAGAAAAAGAAATAGACTGATAGACAGACAGATGAAGAGAGAGAGACAGGATCTGATGTGTGTGTGTCTCTCTCTCTCTCTCTCTCTCTCAGACTCGCTGCAGCGTAAAGATGAACAGATCGTGTCTCTGCTGCTGGAGAAGATGAAGCTCTTCCATCACATCTGCGGCTCCAGCGACTCTGACGCCTCCGCGATGCTGTTCCGCGCCAGTAAGGAGGAGGTGGGGCGGGGCGAGCCAATCATGAGGGACGCCCTGAGAGAGGGTGAGACAGACTCCTCCCCCTCCTGATGCCCCCGAGCGAGTAACCGTGAGCCACTTAGCAATGCAATTAAAAGAAATAAAAATTAAACAAGTAAATTAAATAAATAAAATAAAAATTCATATAACAAGATTCTTCTTTGGTTCGACTGACAGATGAAGAAGAAACGCTTCCGATTTAGAATGAAAATGCCGCCTTACTGGACAAAGTGCCGCCTCACGAAAATAATCGTATTAGTTTTATTCGAAAATGTGACAAATATACAAAAATAATCTCATTAGTTTTATTCGAAAATTTGACGAATATACAAAAATAATTGTATTAGTTTTATTCGAAAATGTAACGAATATACAAAAATAATTGTATTAGTTTTATTCGTAAATGTGACGCATAAAACAAAAATAATAACACGAATAAATCGAGAATGGGTTTTTTTCCCAAGACATTTTTCACATTTTCTTTTTTCAAAATTGATTTTTATCTTTTTAAGAGATTAAGAGGTTTAATGTCATTTTTTCCAGAGCCAGTTAATGAGCTTAGTGTGTGTGTGTGTGTGTGTGTGTGTGTG
>CM051504.1:12159630-12168194 GCA_028031935.1 Paedocypris micromegethes
ACGAAAAATACTAACGAGAAAAGTAGTTTTACACAATTTTTTTATTAATAACCGTAAGCAAAATAGCTTTGTCAGTAGGACTTAAACATGTTTCATTACGAAAAATGTCAAATTACTATTTTGAGTTGTTATTTGAACTTATTTGTGAAATTTGTATTATTTCTATAGCATTTATATCTGTGTGTGTGTGTGTGTGTGTGTCCTCACAGGTGCGTCTTCACCGGACGCCGTCCAGCACGTCTGATGATTCGCTGAAGCTGCAGGAGGCGGAGCTATCCTGCAGCCCGCGCAAGAACTCCCTCCCCAGGCCGGACGGCAGGCACAAGGGGCGTGGCCTCTTCTCCCTCGGGGGCAAAGCCGCCAGCCTGGAGGGGCAGAGCCAGATGCCCGCGCGCCTGCTGCAGCTCGCCACCTCCCGCGGGAAGAAGGAGAAGAAGAAGAAGAAGAGCAAGAGCCAGTCGCCTCCAGACGCAGGTGCCAGAGCTGCCCTCTCCTGATTGGTCGGGATGGTTTAGTGGGACGGGCAGTGACGTGGAGGCGGAGCAGACGCGCCTAATTGACGTTTAATCGAGGAAAACGAATGCGGTGATATCGTTTTATTTGTATTAGTTAGTCATTAATACGTTATTATAGTTATTATAATGCTAATGTGATAATATAATTAATTATAATAATTATTATTGATCAATTAATTTATTAAGATTTATAAAAATAACTTTCTCTTCCTCTCTATTACACACTTTCACACACACACACACTTTCTCTCTCTCACACACACACACTCGCTCTTGCCCCCCTACCTTTCTCTCTATCACACACTCTTTTTCTCTCTCTATCACACACTCACTCTATCTCTTACACTCTCTCTCTTTTTCTCTATCCCACTCACTCTCTCATACACACACACGCACACACACACTCTCTCTCTCTCTTTGTCTCTCGCACTTTCTCTCCCTCTATCCTAAATATAACAGAGAAAAAAATAAAAATTAAGTAAAAAGAATATAAGTACAGAATACAGAACCTTTATTGTCATTATACAAACATGGTATAACGTCATTTGTAGCAGCCCCTTACTATAAATATAAAATATAATAAATAGAAAGTAAAATATTTTATATTATTGTGTTTTATATAAAACAATAATATAAAATCAGGTACTGTACAAGTATTTGGGATGGAGGTGGAGTTGTATTGCACATGAATAGAACAAATAGAAAGTCTGGATGAATACACATTTTGCGTAAAAAATAAATAAATAAAAATAATAAAACAAATAATTTATAAAAATTAATACATTGATTAATTTCAATGTATCAATTATTAATAAATTACTATAATTATTATGATGCTAATATAATAATGTAATTTATTCCTATAGTCATTATTAATAGATTAATGTAGTAAGCAGGTTAAAACTAAAATGCAAAGTAATAATCCCTTAAATTTAAAAAATTATAAATGTAAATGTACATTAATTAATGTATCACTTCACACTAGTAATAGTGACCAGTCAGATCTGGTTTAGATGAGTCACGGGGGTTAAATGTTATTGTGGCTTGCCATATCTCGCTCGCCAGTCGCCGCAGCTTTAATATAAATCTATATTTAAGCTCAATTAGTTATTTCATGTTTTTTTTAATTCATCAGCGTCACGTCTGCTTCCTCTGACCGAGCCTCCGGTGGACGGCGAGATCTTCTTCTGCTGATCCGGAAGCTTCTCGGACAATCTCTCCCAATCAGAGAAAGAAGAGAGTAGATTATTAAATTAAACTCGTACTGTACACACACACACACACACACACACACACACACAATTATTTTTGCGTGTCTCCTTGCGTGTATATAAAAATTGTAAATGTATAACGAGTCAAATCTTTCTACACTTATAGAGAAGTGTGACGCTGATGTGGCTAGAAATGTGCTTTTTTAACTTAATGTTCTTAAAGTTAGGGAATCCAGATTAACCTGCGTCACTTTACTCGCACTCGCAAACCTAAAAAGAAAACTCAAAAGAAAAATCCTCCCAATCTTGAGCGTTTCCTGCTGGACGAGATGGACACAAAACATGTATTAAAAACGTTTGGGCAACAAAAAAAAAATGCAGTTTGGTTGTAGAATCTCCCGGTGTTTTTTAAAGAATTTGTTTTCATTGACAGTTTAATAACTGACATGAAATCAAATTGCCTTACTGTGACTATCTGTTTAATCGATTGAATTATCTCTTTAAACAATCTTTGGTAATGATAAATAAATAAGAAAAGAAAAAAACATTTGTTTTTTTACGAAAATGAATAGCAATCATAATAAATGTGATTTTAACTAAATTTAACTAATTAATCAAACTTATATATACAATCAACATGTTGGTGCATTAAATACTTGTTACTTTTAATAGTAATATTAAACGTAACGAGAGCGTTATTGTATTATTATCTACTTGCACTGACACGAGTCGGCCGCTGGGTGGCGGTAAAACGCAACTTTCAGCGCCGATGGTGGAAAAGACCCGATTGTAGATCATGTCAATCGTGTTTCTTATCGGTTTATGTCGATTATCAAACAGATGACGCGATCATCGACTGAAGAACAGAACCGTGTTTAAGGCGCGTCCCGTGAACTCCAACAGCCTTAAAGATAAAATGTGTTAAAAGGAAAAGAAATGCAGGGTTCAGAATTGTTTTTTTTTAATGTAAAAAAGTGATGTAAATATTCCTGTTGTAAAGTCGTGTGGTTGTTTTGCAAGATGTTGTGTTTATTTATCTGTGGTTTGTCCTTGAAAATGTGTCGGTCACATTAAAAGCTACAAGACGAGATGCAGAAGAGTTTCTTTCTCCATCATCATCACTGAACCGTATCAACCACGAGGAAGAGGAGAACGTCAGTGGATGATGTCACTGTGTTTGGTGATGTCATGAGTGAGGTCAGATTATTTAACAATGCGTGGTCTCTCTATTTATCTATCACTATATATATATATATATATATATATATATATATATATATATATAACTTTCTCTCTTTCGTTTAGAGATTTATACTCTTTCACTTTGCTTCTGTGTAAATGAATTAAAAATAAAAATTGATAAAAAAATAAATCTTTTAGTAGATAGACATCACACTACTTTACTGTATATGAGAAACTACATATGTGGTTATTTTCTCTTTATTTTTATTTAAAATAAAAAAAATCTTTTAGTAGATAGACATCACACTACTTTACTGTATATGAGAAACTACATTATTGGCTATTTTCTCTTTATTTTTATTTAAAATAAAAAATAAATCTTGTAGTAGATTGTACGACAAACTGTACATTATCAGTTATTTTCTCTTTTTTTATTTTATTTTATTTTTTTATAAGAAAACTTTTAGTAGACGGACCTCACACTACTCCCTGATCGTACATTTTGCGCAGACTCACATGGACGTGATGTGAAGTGTTGTTGTTTTTCCATCCACTTCATAAACGGCAACAATTTGACCAGAAAGTCGATTAGCGATGAAAACTGTCAGTGTCAAACTCAACCACACGGGGGCGCCATTCGTTTTTCACACTAAATCGCAGCCAAAACGGCGGATGAGGCGTAACAAATGCGCATGCGCGTAGAGTCCGATCAGAGAGCCTGGAGTCAATTTGAAAGTAGACAAACCTTTTTAAAACTCTGAGCGGGAGACTTGAGTTTTACCTCAGAAAACACAACGAGACACAGAACTGTAAAGATCACTGGCAACAGTAGTAATGGTTGTTTGAAGATCACTTTTATTGTTGCACAGTTGTTTTTTTGGAAAACGTTATTTAAACAACCAGGGGATCAGACAGTTATAAACAGTTTCCACATTAATAACAAGCTATGGTCTATTATTTTCTGACTTGTTCTAAAAAGTGCATTTTTAGAGTGTTGTGTGTTAGTACTAAACACATCCAATGTTCTAATTAGGAATTGACACAACACATCTTACCGTACCGTACCGTCTTCTTCCGCTTATCCGGGCCGGGTCGCGGGGGCAACAGCCTCAGTAAGGAGGCCCAGACTTCCCTTGCCCCAGCTACGTCCTCCAGCTCTTCCGGAAGAATTCCGAGGCGTTCCCTGGCCAGCCGGGAGACATAGTCTCTCCAGCGCGTCCTGGGTCTGCCCCTGGGTCTTCTCCCGGTGGGACATGCCCGGAACACCTCAGCAGCAAGGCGTCCGGGGGCATCCTTACCAGATGCCCGAACCACCCCATCTGGCCCCTCTCAACCCGAAGGAGCAGCGGCTCTACTGAGCTCCGAGCCCCTCCCACAAAACCGAATGGCCGAGCTCCTACCTATCTCTGAGGGAGATCGACTGGTAAATCGAGAGCTTTGCTTTTGGCTCAGCTCTCTCTCTCTCACCATGACGGACCGATGCAGACGTCCTAATTATGCGGACGCAGCCCGATCCGTCTGTCGATCTCCCGCTCCATCCTCCCCCCACTCGTGAACAAAACCCCGAGAAACTTAAACTCCTCCACCTTGGGGAAGGACCCCTGTCTCTGACCTGCAGGGGGCACTCCACCTTTTCGGTCGAGAACCATGGTCTCGGACTGGGAGGTGCTGATTCCCATCCCGGCCGCTTCCACACTCGGCAGCAAATCGATCCAGTGAGAGCTGGAGATCACTCGACGAAGCCAACAGGACCACATCATCTGCAAAAAGCAGAGACTCGATCCGAGGTCACCGAACCGATCCCTCCTCCGCCTCGACTGTCGCCTAGAAATTCTATCCATAAAAGTAATGAACAGAATCGGTGACAAAGGGCAGCCTTGGCGGAGCCCAACTCTCACTGGAAATGGAAATGACTTGCTGCGGCAATACGAACCAAACTCTGACACCGGTCATACAGAGACCGGAACAGCCCGTAACAAGGGCTCCACTCATTCCCGGAGCACCCCCCACAGGAGTCCCCGAGGGACACGGTCGAATGCCTTCTCCAAGTCCACAAAACACATGTAGACTGGTTGGGCAAACTCCCATGATCCCCCAGGATCCTGAAAAGGGTATAGAGCTGGTCCGTAGTTCCACGTCCGGGACGAAAACCACATTGCTCCTCCTCAATCCGAGACTCGACATCAGACGAACTCTCCTCTCCAGTACCCTGAATAGACTTTCCCAGGGAGGCTGAGGAGTGTGATCCCCCTGTAGTTGGAAACACACCTCCGGTCCCCCTTCTTGTAAAGAGGAACCACCACCCCTGTCTGCCATCCAGAGGCACTGTCCCCCGATGACCACGCGATGGTGTAAAGGCGTGTCAACCAGACAGCCCCACACCATCCAGAGCCTTAAGGAGATCTGGGCGGATCTCATCTACCCCCGGGGCCCGGCCGCCGCGGAGCTTTTTAACTACCTCGGCAACCTCGGCCACAGAGATAGGAGCACCCATCCCCGATTCCAGAGGCTCTGCTTCCTCCTCGGAAGACGTGTTGGTGGGATTGAGGAGGTCTTCAAAGTACTCTCCCCACCGATCCACAACGTCCTGAGTTGAGGTCAGCAGCCCCCCATCTCTACCGTAAACGGTGTTGATGGCACACTGCTTCCCCCTCCTCAGTCGCCGGATGGTGGACCAGAATTTCTTTGAAGCCGTCTGAAAGTCGTTCTCCATGGTCTCGCCGAACTCCTCCCAAACCCGGGCCTTTGCCTCAGCGACCACCGAAGATGCGTTTCGCTTCGCCCACCGATACCTGTCAGCTGCCTCAGGAGTCCCACAGGCCAAAAAGGCCCGGTAAGACTCCTTCTTCAGCTTGACAGCATCCCTCACCACTGGTGTCCACCAGCGGGTTCGGGATTGCCGCCCGACAGGCACCGATGACCTTGCGACCACAGCTCCGGCCTGCAGCTTCGACAATGAGGTGCGGAACAGAGTCCATTCTGACTCAATGTCCCCCACCTCCTCCGGAACCTGAGAGAAGCTCTGCCGGAGGTGTGAGTTGAAGCTCTCTCTAATGGAGGGATCTACCAGACGTTCCCAGCAGACCCCTCACAGATCGTTTGGGCCTGCCAGGTTTGACCGGCTTCTTCCCCACCATCTGAGCCAACCCACTACCAGGTGGTGATCAGTTGACAGCTCCGCCCCTCTCTTCACCCGAGTGTCCAAACATGCGGCCGCAAGTTCGATGAAACGATTATAAAGTCGATCATCGAACTTCTGCCTAGAGTGTCCTGGTGCCACGTGTGCATGTGGACACTCTTATGTTTGAACATGGTGTTCGTTACTGACAATCCGTGATAAGCACAGAAGTCAAGCAACAGAACACCGCTCGGGTTCTGATCGGGGGGCCCGTTCCTCCCAATCACCCCACTCCAGGTCTGACTGTCGTTGCCCACGTGAGCGTTGAAGTCTCCCAGGAGGACTATGGACTCCACATCTATTTCTTTATTATTAATTGATTTAATTAAGAAACATTCTCTACAAAACGTGAATTGATCTCCACAGAATATAAGTGTTATCTTATCAAATCATAACATTTGAAGGAAGGCCAAAATTCAAACCAACGCTTTGAATCAGGGACTGCAAAAAATGGTTGCACAACAACAAACAGTAAATGTTTTTGTACAGAACATTTGGAAAAAACAACATTTTTTCCCCCTGAATAAATAACTTAAAGTAAAATATTTTGTCATCCATAAAAACTTATCAAGTCACAAAAATACACTTATTTAGAAACATGTAACTGATTTAAAAAGATTTTGTGTGAATGTCACACATTTGAAGGCAAGACTGGTTTTGAGTTTATCGATGTACACTTCATATCACAAATACCAATAAAAATGGGGGTTCACATCATTTGGTAGATTCAGACGAAAACTCATGAAAATATTGCACAGTTGTAAACATCTGGATCATGTGGGAGGGCTTCATCATCAACAGGTTGTCTAAGTTCAGGTGATGCAAACATCCCATTGAGTCGACCTCTTGTTTGTGTGTGTGTGTGTGTGTGGTGTGTGTCATCCAGCTCATCCTGTTAAAAACAACACACATTACACATTGATTTACACAGGCTGATCATAATGATGAGAACGATAATCCTAAACATTCAGTACTTGTGAACCTACCACAGCAACAGTTTATTATTTACACAACAAAATTTACATTTTAAATGTACTGTATTCTGCCCCTTCCTCTCATCTGATCTAATGGCTCCAATTATACAATGTCTATGTAGATGTAACCCCTCAAGTTAGGGGGCAGTACACCTGTACTTTTAAAATTGGAATGTGTGTTTTTTTTTATATATATACATTTGTAATTACATTTTTTTGTGTTCAAGTTTGTTAACGAATATCTGGCATATATTTTTTTAGTGATTTATTCATATTTATTTAAAACGTTTGGACGGGAGATGATGTTATGACGCACGGGAAGTACGTCACTCGTTGTGCCCGCATGGAAAGTCTGAACTAGCCAGAAGATCGCGGTTCACAAGTTGTCATCTACCTGTCTGGACATTTTTATTTATGCCAGAACTATTTTGTTTTCACTAGGATTCCCTGTGCACAGCGGACGTCACATTAACTTGGCCTTCTCTGCGTTTTCCCCGACGGATCTTTTTTCCCGGACTTCACATGGACGTTTGCGTTCATCCTTCTGAGTTCGCCCTGTAGAGGTCGCTGTACGTTCGTTGCGGTACAACGAATAACCAACGTGAAAGTGTTTCATTTCATGTGACTAATTGTAAATGTTGTTGTGTTATTATTTTGTTTTATTTAAATACTAACTATCTTCATAGGTATACGTATATTGGTTCTATTTCCAATAGACATTTCAGTTCATATTTTGTTTCTAATACACCCGAATTTCACTAATCATTTCTTTGGAAGTGTGAGTGTATTTATTCAAGCAACACACCACAGTTTTTTTTTTGTTTTTTTTTTTTTGTTTTTTTTTTCATACGGTGCATGACACATTTAATTATATATATATATATATATAGATATATATATATATATATATATATATATATATATAATTTTTTTTTTTGTGTGTGTGGTAAATCCCGAACTCGAGGCTACAAATATATATATTTTATTTGTTGATCTTAGACCCGAGGATTATTTTTTCTTTCCCTTCAAAATAAGGGTTACAAAACATGTCATTGATTAACTCACCGGAATAAATCCATGCATGCAGCAGCAGCACTGGAGGAGACTTTAGTTCAGAAGCCCATCATCAAATAAGTTACGCACTAGGGATGAGAGTATCGAATACTTCGGAATCGATACTTCGATACCCGCTTTGGAATCGATACTTTCCTAAGTATAGATTGATACCAACTTTATGAACAACATGCAATTCGTTTTAACTTTTGAGAGTTTTGGATGTGTGAAAATCAGCCGAAGCATTTTCAAATGGTCTTCCGTGTCACATGATTATTGTCAGCCAATCAGATGAGCTCGGTGAGTCATTATTATATCAGAGTGGAGGGCGGGGTCTCCGTCAGGCGGCGGGCAGACGTTGTTTTCTTTTCATTTTCTCAACCTATTTTCCTACGTCCTCACTATGCGCTATAAATCATTCAAAACATGTAGTTTTTTATCTCGAATGTGA
>CM051504.1:12175645-12202867 GCA_028031935.1 Paedocypris micromegethes
TATATATATATATATAATTTTTTTTTTTGTGTGTGTGTAAATCCCGAACTCGAGGCTACAAATATATATATTTTATTTGTTGATCTTAGACCCGAGGATTATTTTTTCTTTCCCTTCAAAATAAGGGTTACAAAAACATGTCATTGATTAACTCACCGGAATAAATCCAATGCAACAGCACTGGAGGAGACTTTAGTTCAGAAGCCCATCATCAAATAAGTGTACGCACTAGGGATGAGAGTATCGAATACTTCGGAATCGATACTTCGATACCCGCTTTGGAATCGATACTTTCCTAAGTATAGATTGATACCAACTTTAATGAACAACATGCAATTCGTTTTAACTTTTGAGAGTTTTGGATGTGTGAAAATCAGCCGAAGCATATTTCAAATGGTCTTCCGTGTCACATGATTATTGTCAGCCAATCAGATGAGCTCGGTGAGTCATTATTATATCAGAGTGGAGGGCGGGGTCTCCGTCAGGCGCGGGCAGACGTTCTTTCATTTTCTCAACCTAATTTTTCCTACGTCTCACTATGCGCATACTCATTCAAAACATGTATTTTATCTCGAATGTGTATGTTATGCCTTACATCTACCTAATCATGCTTGTTATTGTTTACACTCAAATTCAAAATGTATTTGTCAAATTCACGTTCTACTTGATATAACATGAAGTGAAATGTATTTTCCAATCGTTCAGCATTTAAGCATGTGGGGTAGTGTTGGTGGGAGGGGATGCATTCTAAAGTAAGAAATAAAATAAAAGTGATAAATATAAAAGTACAATCAAATCCTCTAAAAAAGATTTTATAAAATATGAATAAAATACAGTACAAACTATGAAGATACAAATGCAACAAAGATAAAAGAACAGTAAAAATAAATAAAATATTTAATACATTATCAGAAAATGCTACCCGTGTTATGCTATGAGTTGCGTGTTTTTGCAGTATTGTGTTTATTTTAGTAGGACTATAGAATGTTTCTTGTTATCTTTGTATGTTACAGTACGTGACATAGTTTTGAATTAAATTAAATAAAATTTGAACTTAAATACATGCGCATATAATGCGAGGAGGAGGAAAATATTGACAACATTGGCTTATAAATGTGTACATGCTACTTCCCCTGAAAGCAAATCAAAAACATAACTGATGTCATCTGGGTGCTAAATGATGTTTTACTCTTAAATATTTCAGATTTTAAAGTTTTGTTATTTTAATATTTTAGTTTTGTTACGTTTTACTACTACTGTAGTGCAGGTTTTTGAGCACTACAATCTTTCAACTGTCAAGCCGCTGGAGACTGCGAGTCACTGAAGGCAGCGTTACTCCTAGCGCTAGCCTCAGAATATCGGGCCGGGAACCTAGAGGCGTTCTCTGCAGATCCTCAGTGCCTGACCGTCGGCCCTGGAGACTCGCACGCAGTGCTGAGACCCAGGCCTGGCAGCGTGTCCAAGGTATTTTACACATTTATGACTCATTTATGACTGGATTTTGACGTCAACTAGACGCAGTGATGGAGTAGGAGTTTCTGGAGTAGGAGATAACCATCATTGGGGATTTAATATGGTTTATTTGGTTCATCATTGTGGAACGTCTCATATCATTGTGTTGCATTAATAATTGCACGAGTCATTGATAAGAAATCATCACCATGGAATCTCCATGACATCATGACGAGAAATGTTTGGTTGATGTTAGTTACCTGCTTTCCCTCAGATGAGACGCTGGTCTTCGCTCTGTTCTGCTAATAAAAGGCCTTGTTCTCTGGCTAATCCAGTTCCTGTGTTTCTCTGACCGGAAACTCTTCTGTACTGCGACCACTAACTAAGATCCCGAAATTCCCTGTTTCCCAACAGTGTTCAGCTTTGCTGTTTGCTAACTATTGAGCAGAAGATGGAGGTTTTTAAACTAAACGAGTTTATCAAACCGGGAGCTACAGCAGATGACGTTCTTCAGAAGCTTCTTCCTGTCGTTGAAGAATCTTCATCAGTCGAGTAAGTCACTCACACATTTATTCACGCAACAACACCTTATACCTAGTCCGAGATGATATGAGAATACTAGGGATGCACCGAAATGAAAATTCTTGGCCGAAACCGAAAAAAGAGGAAAGCCTGGCCGAAACACAGAAACAATTGTATTTATTGCTATTATGGTGTACTAAATGTACTAAAACAAAGGCATTGCAATTGCATAAATTAATAATGAAGTTTCAAAGAATCAATGAAATAAAATGTGTTACAAATATGCAAATATTTATCAAGCATATTGCAACACTCGAGTATAAAATATATTCAAACTTAAATGTTTAACTTGACCTACTGGCCTGCTGAAATGTTGTAAAATTAAATGTTCCTCCATTAACAATTGCATTTAAGTTTAAAGTGCATTCAGAACAAGTGCATTCAGAACAACATTTTCTCTGCAGGTCTTAATAATAGTATAAATAGGTTTCTGTTGAGCTTGTCATCTGACTGACATTTGAGAAAGATTTGAGACTGTATTTAAATAAGGCCAATTAAATTTTGAAAAGTTTAAAACGTTTAAAAAATAATGCATGATTATGACTTTATTAACGCGGGGTTTAAACTTTGAAAAGTAGCAAACAAGGAAGTACAAAATGCCTTTTAAGGCAATACTTGCTCCGCCCACTTCCGGCGTCTCAGACTGTCATTCTGCGGTTCTGCAGTCGGTGGCTTCTCCAGAGGATTCGAACATATTTCTACGGATAGTGCGCTGACAGACTCTAAGCGCGGACTTTTCATAGTTTTTACCGTGGTATTTACCGCCACTTTGGGCACTTTAGAGCTGCGCTAAAGGATTAGCGTCCGCTACAGATGCATTAGATGAGCTGATCTCTTTAGTTTGCTGCTCAAACGGAGTGAGAAGAGAGAGAATGTTCTCTAGTAAGAGCCACTGGTGAAAAGTGATCGGCGCTCCGCTATATGCAGCAGCTCTTACGGCCTCTGCTTACGTCATCAACTTTCGGCCGTGCTGTTTCGGTGAAAAAAGTGTTTCGGCCGAAAAACCGAAAATGCACTTTTTGGCCATTTTCGGTGGCCAAAAATTCGGTACATCCCTAGAGAATACTGTTTACACTGATTCTGCCTTAATAAAAAAAATAAAAAAATTTTCCTCGAAATTTTGGCGGCACCCTCAAAAGATCTCACGGCACCCCTTAGTGCCGCGGCACACCGGTTGGGAACCACTGGTCTAAAGTGTCCAGTTTAAGGTGTCTATAAAGTGACTCGGTGGTCCAGAATTAGGGTTATTAGGAAAAGGAAAGGAAAGTAGGAAAGTGAGGTGACGGCAGTATGGCCACTAGGGACCATACTGAATTGGTGCTCTGCATTTAACCCATTCGTGAAAGTGCACATACACACAGTGAAGTGAACACACACAAACCCGGAGCGTGTGTGGCGCCCGGGGGGCAAGCGGGGATCAGTGTCTTGCCCAAGGACACTTAGTTGCAGAACCAATGGTAGGGGGGTATCGAACCTGCAACCTCTCGGACACGAGTCCATGTCCCCTACCACTGGACCGCTGACTGAGAAACATGGAAAGAACGAATCATTCACTGAGGAGACTCGTTCATTCAGAGTCATAAAAGATTTGTTCATATTGAACGACACATCACTACAGCGTAGATCCTGACAGTATAACCTTCATGTAGGAACCATTTAGTTGCTGAGTTCTCTTTCCAGTCTTGAAGTGTCAGTGATTTGTTCTTTATAATCTTGGTGTTTCTGAACTGAGAGACTGAAGAGTGTCGTTGTTCTTCATAGTTTGAGAGCTTGTGGAGTGACAGAAGAAGGTTGTTCTGCTCTGGCTTCAGCTCTGAGATCAAACTCACGTCTGACTGAACTAGATCTGTCTGAGAACGAATTGAGCGTCTCTGGAGTGAAGATTCTCTGTGATGCACTGAATGATTCTCACTGTCATCTACAGAAACTCAGGTAATTCTGCTCTCGGAACATATGCAAATATCAGATCAAGCAACACAAAATCTAACAAAAATCAGAATTTCAATTGTTTGAAATATTCTAGAAAATAGAAATGTTTTTTTTCCGTGAAGCTGCGCAAAAACATTTCAGGAGGTGTGAGTTCAGGTCTTTCTGTGTGGAGTTTGCATGTTCTCCCCGTGCTTGTGACTTGAAGACTGAGGAGTGTCGTTGTTCTTCACAGTTTGATTGCTTGTGAAGTGACAGAAGAAGTTTGTTCTGCTCTGGCTTCAGCTCTGAGATCAAACTCACGTCTGACTGAACTAGATCTGAGTTGTAATTATTATCTGAGACACCCTGGAGTGAAGATTTTCTGTGATGCACTGAAGGATTCTGACTGTCATCTACAGAAACTCAGGTAATTCTGCTCTCAGAACATGTGTAAATATCAGATCAAGCGTAAAACATGTAATAGCAATCAGAATTTCAATTTTTTTTTAATTCTCTAAAATATAATTTTTTTTCTGCATAGCTACACTAAAACATTTCATTGTTTTTAATTCTGTGGCTAAAATGAAAATTGTTTAATTGTGGAAAAAGTGAAAAGTATTTGATTTTAACATTTTAGTTCCAGTTGAAGCTGAAAACCGTTGAAAGTCTTGAAGTGTCAGTGATTTGTTTTTTATTATCTTGATGTTTCTGAACTGAGAGACTGAAGAGTGTCGTTGTTCTTCACAGTTTGAGTTTTTGTGGAGTGACAGAAGAAGTTTGTTCTGCTCTGACTTCAGCTCTGAGATCAAACTCACGTCTGACTGAACTAGATCTGACTTGTAATTATGATCTGAGAGACTCTGGAGTGAAGATTCTCTGTGATGCACTGAAAGATTCTCACTGTCATCTACAGAAACTCAGGTAATTCTGCTCTCGGAACACGTGTAAATATCAGATCAAGTGTAAAAAATGTCATAAAATCTGAATTTCAATTATTTACTTCATCTTATCCCATTATTATGAGATGCAGTATTGTTGAAGCTGGATCTCAAACAGAAGACTTAATATTTAGGACATTATTTTATACTGTTTATTTGAAAAGTATCTAAAATATAAGTTAAATAATAGTATAAGATAAATATCTCATTGAGTCTCACAAAGGCACCAACTTAAATGTTTTCTCAGTGTTGATGTGAGCAATGAGCATCTTTATTACACACTGAGCCTAGTGCAGCTTCTCACTTGACATTTCTTGCTGTTCACCTGCGGCGAAGACACGCACACAGTTACTCAGCCACTCTGTATCACGTCACGCAACAAACGCAATGCACAGGTGCGATGTACCACCCACAAACCAATGGGGTGTCGGAATGGTACGTGTTTATACGTCAAGTTCGCTTGGCGATGACAACACGGAAATAAAACTAAGTAACACAGCTAGTTTTTAAAAAGTAAGGAATTCAAAATACCGATATTTGCTTAAAAAATAAGAAAGTAAGCGGAAAAATAATTACTCAAGTAGAACTTTGGCTTTTTTTTTCTAATTTACTAAAGTAAAGTAATGAAGTCATTCTACTTCGTTACTTGACTCCTCTGGAACTGAGAGACTGAGGAGTGTCGTTGTTCTTCACAGTTTGAGAGCTTGTGGAGTGACAGAAGAAGGTTGTTCTGCTCTGGCTTCAGCTCTGAGATCAAACTCACGTCTGACTGAACTAGATCTGACTGATAATAAACTGAGAGACTCTGGAGTGAAGATTCTCTGTGATGGACTGAAGGATTCTGACTGTCATCTACAGAAACTCAGGTAATTCTGCTCTCAGAACATGTGTAAATATCAGATCAAGCTTGCAAATCTAATACAAATCTGAATTTCAATTGTTTCATTTATCTATAAAGTATTAAAGTGTTTTCCTCGATGCTGCACTAAAACATTTCATTGTTTTTATCTTATTAGCTTTTGGATTCAAGACCATTTATGACCAGTTCGTTACCTAAATGTACTTATTAGAAATAAATCACACGACACGATGGTTAAAGTTCATTTCAAAACGACAGAGGAGTGACACAGACTCCGCAACCGTTTCGTTCCGATCTCACGAGATTCTGCTCCTGCTCGCAAGTTACAAGTTTGTTTATTCATTCGGAGGGACGATGGAAAAACGAGACTTGAAGACGCAACATAAAGTTACACCCAGAAAGATAAGACTTCTAGACACTGGATCATCAGATTACAATTCGGAAAAACATTTCAATGATTGTCTTTAAAAAAGAATTCGGAAGAATAGCATGATATGTACCCCTCTCTGAGTCGCCACCTTATCGTGGTAGAGGGGTTCGCGTGCCCCAGTGATCCTAGGAGCTATGTTGTCGGGGGACTTAGGGCCCCTGGTAGGGTCACCCATGGCAAACAGGTCCTAGGTGAGGGGGCCAGACCAAGCGCGGCTCAAAAAACCCCTATGAAAGACAACATAAGGACTAAGTTTCCCTTGCCCGGACGCGGGTCACCGGGGCTCCCCTCTGGAGCCAGGCCCGGGGGTGGGGCATGTGAGCGAGCGCCTGGTGGCCGAGTTCTCACTCATGGGGCTCGGCCGGGCCTAGCCCGAACAAGGGACATGGGTCACCCCTCCAGTGGACTCACCACCTGCAGGAGGGGCCATAGGGGTCGGGTGAAGGAAGAGTTGGGTGGCAGCCGATGTCGGGGACCCTGGCGGTCCGACCCTCGGCTACATAGGCTGGCTCTAGGGACGTGGAACGTCACCACTCTGGTTGGGATGGAGACTGAGTTGGTGCGCGAGGTCGAGCGTTTCCGACTAGATATAGTTGGACTCGCCTCGACGCACTTCTTGGGCTCTGGAACCAGCCTTCTTGACAGGGGTTGGACCCTGTTCTATTCTGGAGTTGGTCTGGGTGAGAGCTTGCCCCCCAGCTCGGCTCCTGTGTGTTGGGGTTCTCCCCGGGGGACGAAAGGGTGGCTTCCCTCCGCCTTCAGGTGGGGGGACGGTTCCTCACTGTCATTTGTTGCTATGCACCAAATGGCAGTGTGGATTATCCTTCCTTTTTGGAGTCTTTGGGGAAAGTGGTGGAGAGGGCTCCCCCCGGAGACTCCATAGTCCTCCTGGGAGACTTCAACGCTCACGTGGGCAACGACAGTCAGACCTGGAGTGGGGTGATTGGGAGGAACGGCCCCCCCGATCAGAACCCGAGCGGTGTTCTGTTGCTTGACTTCTGTGCTCACCACGGATTGTCAGTAACGAACACCATGTTCAAACATAAGAGTGTCCACATGCACACGTGGCACCGGGACACTCTAGGCAGAAGTTCGATGATCGACTTTATAATCGTTTCATCAAACTTGCGGCCGCATGTTTTGGACACTCGGGTGAAGAGAGGGGCGGAGCTGTCAACTGATCACCACCTGGTAGTGAGTTGGCTCAGATGGTGGGGGAAGAAGCCGGTCAGACCTGGCAGGCCCAAACAATCTGTGAGGGTCTGCTGAGAACGTCCGGTAGATCCCTCCATCAGAGAGAGCTTCAACTCACACCTCCGGCAGAGCTTCTCTCAGGTTCCGGAGGAGGTGGGGGACATTGAGTCAGAATGGACTCTGTTCCGCACCTCTATTGTCGAAGCTGCAGGCCGGAGCTGTGGTCGCAAGATCATCAGTGCCTGTCGGGGCGGCAATCCCCGAAACCGCTGGTGGACACCAGTGGTGAGGGATGCCGTCAAGCTGAAGAAGGAGTCTTACCGGGCCTTTTTGGCCTGTGGGACTCCTGAGGCAGCTGACAGGTATCGGTGGGCGAAGCAAAACGCATCTTCGGTGGTCGCTGAGGCAAAGGCCCGGGCTTGGGAGGAGTTCGGCGAGACCATGGAGAACGACTTTCAGACGGCTTCAAAGAAATTCTGGTCCACCATCCGGCGACTGATAATAATAATATAATAATAATAATGAGTATTTGTAGGGCGCTTTTCACAGTTTTAACTGTCTCAAAGCGCACGTGTAAATATGTAGGAGAATTGTTGCTATTTATTCAATTTATCGTCTGGATTGTTGGTGTTAACTATGTGACTGCGGTTATGACAAGACAAAGAGCAGCGAGCAAGCACATACGCGACGGTGGCCAGGTAAAAAAAACTTCTTTAACGAGGAAAAAACCCTGGGGAGAACCCGGCTCACTGGTGCCAATCTCCTCCGGCATTCTAACACTACAAAATCAGTGCGTTGGTTGTTCCGCGTCATTTTTAATGATGATTCTGGAACGAAGTTTCCCTCCTCAGAGGAGAAAAAAAAACACAAGGCAATTAGAAAAACTTCAAGTACCATAGATTTTGACAATTTTCTGAGGGTGCAGGTGTAATTCGGTTCCGAGCACTAACTAGGCAGCCTTTCTATACGATATATTAATATTTTCTGTAAGTTATTACAACAGGTCAATATATGCTTCGTTGAAGAGACGCGTCTTCAGTCTAGACTTAAATTGACTCACTGATTCTGAGTCTCGAATTGGACTAGGCAGAGCATTCCATAGCTTGGGTGCAAAGTATGAAAAGGATCTTCCTCCCTGGTAGATTTTAGAGATTCGCGGTATTATAAGCTGGCCGGAGTTTTCAGAGCGCAGCAGTCGTGTAGGTTCGTAGTAAGTGATGAGCTCACTGAGATATAGAGGAGCTAAACCGTTTAGTGCTTTGTAAGTGATTAAGAGAATTTTAAACTGGATGTGATATTTAACAGGTAACCAGTGTAGCGACATTAACACTGGACTAATATGGCTATACTTTTTTGTTCTGGTGAGTAATCTAGCAGCTGCATTCTGAACTAACTGAAGTCTATCTATTAGTTTAGCAGGAGAACCTCCCAGAAGACCATTACAGTAATCTAACCGTGATGTCATAAACGCATGTATCAGTTTTTCTGCATCCTGTCGGGAGAGCATGTGACGCAGCTTTGAGATATTCCTAAGGTGAAAAAAACTAAATTTGCAAATTTTGAGATTTCATTAGGCCGTGCCGAGATATAAATTTGTGTGTCATCAGCGTAACAGTGGAAGCTATGACCATGCTTTCTGATGATGTCCCCTAGTGGAAGCATATAAAGTGTAAATAGGATTGGGCCGAGCACGGAGCCTTGTGGAACTCCATATGTAACACTAAATCTGGGTGATGATACTCCATTTACATGGACGAAATGAGAGCGATCAGACAGATACGACCTAAACCACTCTAACGCGTGTCCAGAAATACCAACGTAATGATCAAGTCTGTGTATTAAAATATCATGGTCAACAGTGTCAAAAGCAGCACTAAGATCTAACAGAACTAAGAGTGAAACGTTCCCTTTATCTGATGCCATTAGGAGATCGTTGGTGACTCGGATTACTGCCGTTTCAGTGCTGTGGTGCGATCTAAAGCCCGATTGAAAATTTTCAAATCTATCGTTCTGTTCCAAAAATTTACAGAGTTGTCCCGGAATAACTTCTTCAAGAATTTTAGATATAAATGGAAGGTTTGAAATTGGTCTATAATTGGCAATCACGTCGGCATCAAGATGTGGCTTCTTAATAAGCGGTTTTATGACGGCCTATTTGAATGCTTGTGGTACGTGACCTAGAACTAGTGACGAATTTATAATATTCAAGATTGGTTCGATAACTAATGGTAGGACTTGTTTAAGTAAAAAAGTTGGTATAGGGTCAAGTAAGCAGGAGGTCGTCTTGGTCTTAGCTATAATCTCAGTGAGCTCATCAGGGCTGACCTGTTTGAAAGTGCTAAGCTTGACAGCGGGTGGGTTTATTTCCGGTATAACCAGTTGTGGGCTAGTATTTGCGGATACAATTTTTATTCTGATATTAGTAATTTTGTCATTAAAGAAGTTGATAAAGTCGACACTAGTGAGCTGTGGGGGGATTGCGGAGTCTACTGTGCCCTTTTTCTTTGTTAACTGAGCTACGGTTTTTAAACAAATAACGAGGATTATTTTGATTTGCAGAGATAAGTTTACTAAAATATGTAGATCGTGTGGAGATTAGGGCCTGTTTATATGCGATTATACTGTCATTCCAGGCACTGCGAAAAACATCGAGTTTGAATTGTTAGAATATTTATCTTAAATCTTATTTCCAATATTAATCTTATTATATTTTAGCCTGTGTCAACGCAGCCAGGCCAAGGCTGAAAGCTGTTGAATTGTTTTATACTTGTGTCTCCAAGAGACATAGATTAGTAACTAAAATCTAGATAATAATAATAATCTAAAAGTTGTTTTGACTTATTGTTCCCTATGGATCTGTGGGGGAATATTATAATGCAAGATAATTTGATGTTGACGTAAATCCCAATTCCGGTAAACTGCTATGTCTCCAGTTTCTGTCTAAGTCTTATCAAAAGCAAGGACACTGGAGCCTCTCCGAGCTAAACTTCTGGCCAGAGTAAATTACTTTGTCTGATATCTTTTTGGCAGCTTCAAGCACCTCTTTAATATTAGTTTTGGTGATCTCGGACTGGCGAAGTCGGACATCATTAGTGCCGGCATGAATAACTACCCTAGAATATTTACGTTTAGCATTAGCCAGCACTTTCAGACGCGATGTGATATCAGACACATCTCCTCAATTCTATCGGTTAGCCTTAACAACTCTCTGCACTTAGCGCAAATAAAGCCCTCGCCGCCAACCGATAGAGCTAAACTATACATGTAGCATGAGGTGCAGGCTACAGCCACCGGCGTACACATCTTACCCTTGGAGTTTTCTGGAGTACGAAGACGCTGAAAACTCGTTGAAACCGCGGCTTTACTCCGGGAGTTGAATGAAAAGTTGTGTATCTAAGATCGCCGATTAGATTAACTTCTACAATTTTCAAAAGCCGCTATGTACTGATTATTTTAGTAACGATCTCGGCTTAGCAGCGAAGCTACAAACACAACGCGCAACAGGAAGTGACGATCACAACAGCAACAGGAAGTCCGATCAAACCCTGAGAGAAAAAGCTGAGCGGCCCAAATCTGACTGAGGAGGGGGAAGCAGTGTGCCATCAACACCGTTTACGGTAGAGATGGGGGGCTGCTGACCTCAACTCAGGACGTTGTGGATCGGTGGGGGGAATACTTTGAAGACCTCCTCAATCCCACCAACACGTCTTCCGAGGAGGAAGCAGAGCCTCTGGAATCGGAGATGGGTGCTCCTATCTCTGGGGTCGAGGTTGGCCGAGGGGCCCCGGGGATAGATGAGATCCGCCCAGATCTCCTTAAGGCTCTGGATGGTGTGGGGCTGTCCTGGTTGACACGCCTTTACACCATCGCGTGGTCATGGGGGACAGTGCCTCTGGATTGGCAGACAGGGGTGGTGGTTCCTCTTTACAAGAAGGGGGACCGGAGGGTGTGTTCCAACTACAGGGGGATCACACTCCTCAGCCTCCCTGGGAAAGTCTATTCAGGGGTACTGGAGAGGAGAGTTCGTCTGATTGTCGAGTCCCGGATTGAGGAGGAGCAATGTGGTTTTCGTCCCGGACGTGGAACTACGGACCAGCTCTATACCCTTTTCAGGATCCTGGAGGGATCATGGGAGTTTGCCCAACCAGTCTACATGTGTTTTGTGGACTTGGAGAAGGCATTCGACCGGGTCCCTCGGGGACTCCTGTGGGGGGTGCTCCGGGAATATGGAGCCCTTTTTACGGGCTGTCCGGTCTCTGTATGACCGGTGTCAGAGCTTGGTTCGTATTACCGGCAGCAAGTCATTTCCATTTCCGGTGAGAGTTGGGCTCCGCCAAGGCTGCCCTTTGTCACCGATTCTATTCATTACTTTTATGTATAGAATTTCTAGGCACAGTCGAGGCGGAGGGGGGATCTGGTTCGGTGACCTCAGGATCGAGTCTCTGCTTTTTGCAGATGACGTGGTCCTGTTGGCTTCGTCGGTGATCTCCAGCTCTCACTGGATCGATTTGCTGCCGAGTGTGAAGCGGCCGGGATGGGAATCAGCACCTCCAAGTCCGAGACCATGGTTCTCGACCAGAAAAGGATGGAGTGCCCCCTGCAGGTCAGAGACGGGGGTCCTTCCCAAGGTGGAGGATTTTAAGTTTCTCGGGGTTTTGTTCACGAGTGGGGGGAGGATGGAGCGGGAGATCGACAGACGGATCGGAGCTGCGTCCGCAATAATTAGGACTCTGCATCGGTCCGTCATGGTGAAGAGAGAGCTGAGCCAAAAAGCAAAGGTCTCGATTTACCAGTCGATCTACGTTCCTACCCTCACCTATGGCCACCAGTTGTGGGTGGTGACCGAAAGAACGAGATCCCGGATACAAGCGGCGGAAATGAGCTTCCTCCGCAGGGTGGCTGGGCTCTCACGCAGAGATAGGGTGAGGAGCTCGGCCATTCGGGAGGAGCTCGGAGTAGAGCCGCTGCTCCTCCAGGTTGAGAGGGGCCAGATGTGGTGGTTCGGGCCTCTGGTAAGGATACCCCCGGACGCCTAGGTGCAGAGGTGTTCAGGGCATGTCCCACCGGGAGAAGACCCAGGGGCAGACCCAGGACCCGCTGGAGAGACTATGTCTCCCGGCTGGCCAGGGAACGCCTCGGAATTCTTCCGGAGGAGCTGGAGGACATGGCTGGGGCAAGGGAAGTCTGGGCCTCCTTACTCGGGCTGTTGCCCCCGCGACCCGGCCCCGGATAAGCGGCAGAAGCTGGTACGGTAGCATGCGGAGACATCGACACGGACAGTTTTGATTACAAGGGTTTAGCTCTCCAAAGTATAGCTAATTAAACACACACACACACACTCTATGAAAATATCAGTTTATTATCTTGATGGTTCTGAACTGAGAGACTGAAAAGTGTCGTTGTTCTACACAGTTTGGGTCGTTGTGAAGTGACAGAAGAAGTTTGTTCTGCTCTGACTTCAGCTCTGAGATCAAACTCAGGTCTGACTGAACTAGATCTGACTTGTAATAATCTGAGAGACTCTGGAGTGAAGATTCTCTGTGATGCACTGAAGGATTCTCACTGTCATCTACAGAAACTCAGGTAATTCTGCTCTCGGAACACGTGTAAATATCAGATCAAGCGTAAAAACACATATTAAACATAAAAAGGAGGATAATTGTTCAGAAGCTCCTCTGCTCCTAGTGCTTGTGCTGAATCTACTGGTGCTGGTGTGTGTGTGTGTGTGTGTGTGTGTGTGTGTGTGTGTGTGTGTGTGTAAGACCGATGCTGGTTATTAACGTTCCTGACGTTGTGTCATGTTCTGTTCTGTTATTGGATGTTGACGTGGAGTTTCTTTACTGCACCTAGTTTAGTGTTGGAGTTCCTGCAAGGATTCCTGATTTAATCTTCATTAAACATCTGGTTTTCATCCTGTCGTCATTTGTCTGTTTCTGGCACGAGACAAAAAAAACGTCTCAACTGTTTTAAATTTAGCACAATATCACAGATAAAAGATTTTGATTCCATACAACAACTCTAAACAATGAAAATGTATTTTGCTGAAATGCAAAGCCTTTAGTGCAAAAATGTTCTGTGATTCTTTGGGGCTTCATAAAATTTTAAATTTAATTTTCATTGTCTGAAGTAAATATGTTTCACAATCAAATACACAACTAAAATGATGAACATTTTTAACTTAATACAATATGTTATAGGTGGAAAAAACAATAAACATTTTATTTAGTTCCAGTTGTTGCTGTATATACGTGTAGTTGAAAGTCTTTAAGTGTCAGTGATTTGTTCTTTATTATCTTGATGTTTCTGAACTGAGAGACTGATGAGTGTCGTTGTTCTTCACAGTTTGAGTCATTGTGGAGTGACAGAAGAAGTTTGTTCTGCTCTGACTTCAGCTCTGAGATCAAACTCACGTCTGACTGAACTAGATCTGACTTGTAATAATCTGAGAAACTCTGGAGTGAAGGTTCTCTGTGATGCACTGAAGGATTCTCACTGTCATCTACAGAAACTCAGGTAATTCTGCTCTCAGAACACGTGTAAATATCAGATCAAGCGTAAAAACACATATTAAACATAAAAAGAGGATAATTGTTCAGAAGCTCCTCTGCTCCTAGTGCTTGTGCTGAATCTACTGGTGCTGGTGTGTGTGTAAGACCGATGCCGGTTATTAACGTTCTTGACGTTGTGTCATGTTCTGTTCTGTTATTGGATGTTGACGTGAAGTTTCTTTACTGCACCTAGTTTAGTGTTGGAGTTCCTGCAATGATTCCTGATTTAATCTTCATTAAACATCTGGTTTTCGTACTGTCGTCTTCCGTCTGTTTCCGGCACGGGACAAAAATACGTTTCAACTGTTTTCAATTTAGAATTGTTGTATGGAATCAAAATCTTTTATCTGTGATATTGTGCTCAACAATGTAAATGTATTTTGTTGAAATGCAAAGCCTTTAGTGCAGAAATGTTCTGTGATTCTTTGTGGCATCATACATTTTTTTATTTAATTTTCATTGTCTGAAGTAAAAATGTTTCACAATCAAATACACAACTAAAATAAGGAACATTTTAAACTTAATCCTATATGCATATTTTCTAGGTGGAAAAAAAAACAAACATTTTATATAGTTTCAGCTGAAGATGAAAACAGTTGAAAGTCTTGAAGTGTCAGTGATTCGTTCTTTATCGTCTTGGTGTTTCTGAACTGAGAGACTGAAGAGTGTCGTTGTTCTTCACAGTTTGAGTCGTTGTGGAGTGACAAGTTGTTCTGCTCTGGCTTCAGCTCTGAGATCAAACTCACGTCTGACTGAACTAGATCTATCTTGTAATAAACTGAGACACTCTGGAGTGAAGATTCTCTGTGATGCACTGAAAGATTCTCACTGTCATCTACAGAAACTCTGGTAATTCTGCTCTCGGAACATATGCAACCATTAGATCAAGCATAAAAAATTGTCATAAAAATCAGAATTTCTATTGTTTGTTATTCTACAAAATATAAATGTTTTTTTTTCCGTGAAGCTGCCCTAAAGCACTTCATTGTTTTTAATTAATTTGCTAAAATGAAAATATTTTGTGGAAGTATTTAATTTTATAATTTTAGTCCCAGTTAAAGCTGAAAACAGTTCAAAGTCTTGAAGTGTCAGTGATTTCATTTTTTTCCAAGCAAGAGTAAATTCCAAGCAATTTTTCCAAGAGATCTCTCACTCTGAATCCTAACATACAGTTCATTTATCTTGTAAGAGAAAATAACAAAATGTATTGTCTAATTTCAAGATTTTTTAGCTTGTCGAGAATTGCTTTTCACTTTGATGTCTGTCAGTTACCTGACTATGGGATATCGGATGCCATTCGCACCTCAAAACTTCAACAGGCCAATGAACGGTCAAGTTCATGGCTGCATGAATTTGCATGTCACCTTTGAACCAGTACCAGGTGGTATAAAAGGCGGTGCGTGCATCATGCTCGTTACCTTTCTGATGATTGAAGCGTTCGTGAATGCCTTCAACTCTTTGACTTCTCTGTGAAACTCATTGTTGTAATCGCCATTACACTCAGGCGGGCTTCGCTCTTCCCGAAAAGACCAGAAGTAACTGAAACTCCCTGTTTATGTGGACAATAGTTTAGTCTGAGAGCTCCTAAACGCTAGATACATTCTTTTTCTTCTACGAATCACGTTTATTAGATGGCTGCAGCAAATCACCCCCCCCCTCCCCCGGTCTCCGAGTGGGTTTCAGACAGTGCGGCTGAATTGAGACGCAGGGGTTGCATTTAGATGTTTTTCCATCTCGAAATTCTCTACGCATGCATGAGCTCCCGATTCTCGGACGCGTTACTGGATTCGTCCGTAAGTCAGTGTTGACATCTGGAGCAGAGGGGGAGAGTACAGAGTGGGCGCTGTTGTTGAGCACTCTACATAGCTGAGCTTCTGGTGATTAGAGGGCCTCCACTGGCATCTCCCTGCCGAGACCAGCCCCCAATGCAGTCTTGTCTTGCTCAGAGTAGAAGGAGCTCGGACAGACGAGCTCCCACTGTTGGAAGTCCACCTCAGTGGGCACAGAAGTGGGCTACCACCTCGGTGCTAGCCAACTTGACTGTACAAAGACAGACACTCCACATACTCCCTCACCCCTACCAGTGAGCAGAGTACCCTTCTGCTCCCCTGCGGGTCGAGACGTCTGCTAACACCGGACTCTCCCTGCGTTGTAGAAGGCCGGGACTCCAGAGTGCTTTGGCCCACCGGTGTCCCAGGCACGGGGTCACACTTTCCTTCACGCGAGCGCCTGGAAGTAGAGAGACCTCCCTCCCATCAGACAGGTCGAGGCGCAGGCTCTGGCTAGCGCCTCCCTGTTTGGTGGGGTGGGGGTGGGGGGTAACCCCACGGCTTTGTTGATCCACCTCAGACGATACTTGTGCGAGTGGTCCGCCCTCCTTCATCCGTCCCCGTGTGTGATCTGAACTGTGAGCTCGCCTTAGCACGGCAGTTCGCCCGCCGGCTTCCGAGGCGTCCTCGCCACGCAGGTGGGCTCGAGAGACGTGCTCGTATTAAGGGCAGAGATTTTCTCGCTGCTAGCGAAGGGCGCCACCGAGGTGAGGCCCCCAGCCGAGACGAGGAGCAGGTTTTACACCTGTGCTTTGTGGTTCCCAGGAAGACCGGTGGTATGCTGGATCTGAGATCCCTGAATCGACACATGCACAGGTTCTCGTTCAGGAGATTTACTCAGATTAACATTCTGAGGGCATGTCAGCCCCAGGATTGGTTCGGCGCTATCGACCTTCAGGACGCGTACTTTCACATCTCGTTCTGCCTCAACACAAGCTTCGAGGGCCGAGCGTATCAGTACAAGGGTCTGCCCTTCGCCTTTCCCTGTCGCTACGCGTCTTTACGAAGATAGCACGGGCCGCCCTCTCTCCTGAGAGCGCGCAGCATCAAGATCCTGAACTTCCCAGCAACTGGCTACTGCTAGTCAGTTTGCAGAGTGAGTTGATTGCGCACAGGAATGCGGTGCTCATGCACGCCGACTTGGGCCCCGCGTCAATCGAGAGAAGAGTGCACTGACCTTGGCAGCAGATTTATCCAGCTCGACCTCGACTTCGTCCAGATGCGCGGCAGACTATCCTCACGGAGGGCCGACAACATCCGGAGTCAACTGGTGAGTTTCACGTCTAGCTCCCGGGTTCCGTGCAAACACTTCCAGAGGATCCTCTGCTTCATGGCGTTTACCTCCACGGTGACTCTGTTAGGCAGACTGCACAAGCGGCCCCTTCAGTTCTGGATCCGGGACTGGTCCCAAGTCAAGCCTGGTGGCTGGGGAGATATCGGGTCTTCGTCACACCCGAATGTCTCCACCTGCTCCATCCTTGGTCAGAGACAAGCTTCCTACAGGCGTCCTCCTAGGAACCGTCTCCCGTCGTGTTGTGGTAACCACGGATGCATCCAAAACGGGGTGTGGGAGCAGTGTGCAACGGCTACGCCGTGGGCTCTGGATATGGTGTCTGCCTAGGTTCAAGTCGCTGACGACAGTCCACATTCCAGGCGTCCTCAACACAGCCGCGGATGCGCTGTCGAGGCAGAGCTCCCTCCCTTCCGAACGGAGGCTGAACTCTCAGGTGGTGACAGAGGTGTAGGTCATATTTGGTCAAGCACAGATAGACCTGTTTGCTTCAGACGAATCGACACGCTGTCCACTCTGATTGCGTTAACCGAAGCGCCTCTCGGTTACACGCCTTGCTCACCCGTGGCCACACCACTTGAGGAAGTACATCTTCCCGCCGGTTACCCTGATTCCCCAGCCCCTGGGTCGAGTCAGGAAGGAGGGTCATCAGGTAACTTGCTCACCCCCTACTGGCCTGACAAGACCTGAACGTCAGAGCTCATGGCTCTGGTAACGTCCTCTCTGAGGAGAGCGGACCTCCTCTCGCAAGCACTGGGCTCGCTCTGGCATGCGCCATTCTCACCATTCAGATTCTCACAACTGCTCTTCTATGGTGGTCAGCAGAAAGGGAATGCCATCACCAAGCAGAGACTCTCGCACTAGATTGTTGACGCGATTAAGTTCACGTATCACGTCCGCAAGTTGTCTTGCCCGCTAGACGTGAGAGCCCACTCTGTAGGAGTGTGGCAAGAGGGGTCTCTCAGACATCCGTAGAGCTGCCAGCTGGGCTGCACCCCACATCTTCATTCAGTTCCCAGAATTGGAGAAGGTGTCCGTGTCCACGCAAATCTCTCTGCAGTGGAGGTAACCCCAGTCTCTGGGGCCAGTCTCCGCTTCCAGTGTTCTTCTACCCTCAAGCTAGGCTAGAGACACGTAAGTAAGAGTATGACGCCTGTGTTTCCCGAAGGGATGAGGTCGAGTAGTAGAGACATGCTCTCCTCCCTCTCCCGAGCTTTACCCTGTTCACAACAGACACTGGGCTTTCTTCGAAGAGTGGCGTCTCGCACCAACTCACCGCAACACTTTGACCAGGTGAGCGGTGTTCTCCGTCAACCCACACGGCATGGCTTGAGAGCCAACAGATTCCTTGGTTGCCCCGGTAGAGGTGAGTGCTATTACCCTTCGGGCTGGTCCCTCCTCTAGAGGCTGTGGAAGATCCACTAAAGGTTCCTCGGCTAAATGCGCCGGAGGGGTCTTTTCGGTACTATGCTATCCTGGATGTGGCCTGTTGTATTATCCCATAGTCAGGTAACTGACAGACGTCGAAGTGACCGGACTATGAAAGGGAACAGAGGTTACGCAAGTAACTATACAGTAGACATTTTGCAGTGTGTTTCTGAACTGAGAGACTGAAGAGTGTCGTTGTTCTTCACAGTTTGAGTTATTGTGGAGTGACAGAAGAAGTTTGTTCTGCTCTGGCTTCAGCTCTGAGATCAAACTCACGTCTGACTGAACTAGATCTATCTTGTAATAAACTGAGACACTCTGGAGTGAAGATTCTCTGTGATGCACTGAAGGATTCTCACTGTCATCTACAGAAACTCAGGTAATTCTGCTCTCAGAACATGTGGCAATATTGATCAAGCATAAAAAATTGTCATAAAAATCTGAATTTCTATTGTTTGTTATTCTACAAAATATAAATGTTTTTTTTCCCGTGAAGCTGCCCTAAAGCATTTCATTTCTTTAATTAATTGGCTAAAATGAAAATATTTTGTGGAAGTATTGAATTTTATCATTTTAGTTCCAGTTGAAGCTGAAAACAGTTGAAAGTCTTGAAGTGTCAGTGATTTCATTTTTTTCCAAGCAAGAAAATTCAAGTATAATTTCTTGAAATAAGCAAAGAAAAATAAGCAAAGAGATCTCTCATTTTGAATCCTAACATAGTTAATTTATCTTGTAAGAGAAAATAACAAAATTTATTGTCTAATTTCAAGACTTTTTAGCTTGTCAAGAATTGCTTTTTTGCAGTGTGTTTCTGAACTGAGAGACTGAAGAGTGTCGTTGTTCTTCACAGTTTGACTCATTGTGGAGTGACAGAAGAAGGTTGTTCTGCTCTGACTTCAGCTCTGAGTTCAAACTCACGTCTGACTGAACTAGATCTGACTGGGAATAATGATGTGACTGGACCAGATGACACAGACTGTTACTGGAGGCTGGAAGGATCCCCCAAGCAGTGACTCGTGAGCATCCTAAACCATGTGTAATAACCACTGCGGCAATTGTGTTATTAATGTGTCATTCATGTCATGTCACTGTTTTCTTTATTATTTATATATTTATGTTAATACATGTGAAAAGAGGGGAAAAGGCGGAGTCAGACCACAGTCACTTCCTGTGCGACTTGGCAGAGGGAGTCTCGCCCTGGGTGAGGAAAACTAGTGTAGAACTGCTCTTTGTCATAGTCTTAGTGATAATCACAGCCATTTAACACTACTAATGTTCTACTAATGAATAAAAAACAAAAATCCTCTTACATATTCACAGGGGTGTAAGGTACTTGAGTAAATTCTCACAAATCGTTTCTTTACTTAAGTATGTTTTTGTTCGTACTTCGTACTTGCACTGAGTATCAAAAATAGAAGCCACTTTTACTCTCTACTCCACTGCATTAGTGATTGAGTAGCTGTACTTTTCACTCCACTACATTTGAACGGACACTTATTGTTACTCGTTACATTGTGATTGTGCGCAACAAGCCGGAATCGATTTATACCGCGGTTAATTTCTTGGGCGGATGAGGTGAATATCGCCATCTTTAGGCTGCTGAAGGTAATGGAGGCTATTTGTGAATTAGAAACCACAAGAACGCGAATTAGGGGCGTAAATGTACCACTGTGACATGACTATATTTGTAATGCAGAGAATCCGTCCTAATCACTTGAGAAGCAACTCAAACTAGACCTTCAATACTCAGAAGAGGAAGAATGTGTTTTACAAATGTAATTTTATAATATATAACTTTAATATAATACAAGTTATATATAATTTACTAATCAGAATTGTATTTTATCTCTACTTGCAAATTTAAGTGATTGAGACTGACTTTTTGTTCTTTTTATCTACTTTGTTCTACCTTTTTTCAAACATTGAGGTTAAATTCTGTTTCTGTCTTGGAAAACAATAGTTTGTTTTCACATTTCTTTTTTGGCCTATATTGAGTACGAATAAAATACTTCTTAATACTTAAGTTCTTTTAAAATTGGATACTTTGCTACTTTGACTCAAGTCTTTTTGAAATTGGTGACTTGTTACTTGCAATGGAGTAATTTTTAAGTAAATTGGAGTAACTAAGTTTCCGTACTTTTACTCAAGTGTGGCTGTCCGGTACTTTGTACACTCCTGCATATTCACACGTGGGCTTTGAGACAGTTAGAAGTGTGAAAAGCGCCTTACAAATGGTTTGGTTATTGGCGAAAACAGTTCTTCTACCTATTCATATTACGCACTGTGAGATCTGTGTCTGATGTGTTCAGAAACTTGTGAAGCTTCTTTTCTTTTTAAAGTTAAAGTTTACACTCGCTTACATTTAAAAGTAGCAGTTTTATGTCACAAGTTAGAGAACATTGTAAACATACGCACCATTTCATTTTACATAACAATACGTGTGTGAAGAACATTTAATGTTTACAACCTTTCAGTAGGCGTGAATATTATTGAGTGCGGTCAAGTGAAACATTTTTGTTTCGAATTATAATTTATACTCTTGATTGTTGCAATTTGCTCAATAAATATTTGATTTATAACGAATTTTGTTTCATTTATTCTTTGAAGCTTTTTTTTTTTTTTTATGCATTTGTGATGCCTTGATTTTAGTAAAGTTAGTGCACCATCATAGCAATAAATTCAATGGTGAAATTGTTCAATTAAATTGTAATGTGAAGTTGTTTGTGAAAGTTTAATGTAACATTTATATCTGCGTGTGTGTGTTTGTGTGTACCTATGTATGTGTGCGCGCGTGTATAAGTGTTTACTTGCAACATGTTGGTGCATTAAATACTGTTACTTTTAATAGTAATATTAAACGTAACGATACCGTTATTGTATTATTATTATGTACTTGCACTGACACGAGTCGGCCGCTGGGTGGCGGTAAAACGCAACTTTCAGCGCCGATAGTGGAAAAGACCCGATTGTAGATCATGTCAATCGTGTTTCTTATCGGTTTATATCGATTATCAAACAGATGACGCGATCATCGACTGAAGAACAGAACCGTGTTTAAGGCGCGTCCCGTCACCTTGAAGATAAAATGCTTTAAAAGAAATGCAAGATTCCATAAATTTATATATATATATATATATATATATATATATATATATATATATATTTTTTTTTTTAATATAAAAAAGTGATGTCAATATTTCTGTTGTAAAATCATGTCGTTGTTTTGTAAGATGTGTCTATTTATATGCTCTCTGTCTCACACACTTTCTCACACTCATTCTGTCTTTCTTTCTCTCCCTCTCTCTCTTTCTCTCTCTCTCTCTCTCTCTCTCTCATTGTCTCTCTCTCTCTCTTTCTCCCTCTTTCTTTCTTTCTCTCTCTCTTTCTCCCTCTCTCACTTTCTCTCTCTCTCTCTCTCTATTCTATCTCTCTTTCTCTCTCTCTCTCTTTCTCTCTCGCAATCTCTCACTCTCTCTAGCTCGCTCTACATCTCTCTCTCTTTCTTTCTTTCTCCCTCTCTTCCCCACCCCCCTTTATTTCTTTCTTTCTGTTCTCTCGTTATTTAGCTGTTTTAGACTCTGGTGGGATTTCGCTCAATCACGACTTCTGAAATCATTTCGAGATTCACACTCTTTCACTTTTCTTCCGTGTAATTGAATTTACGTTATTTTCATCCCGGCTGAATATTCAACTTAGTAATCCATCAAAAAAGAATTTTCCCCTTTGTTCTACATTTAATATAAAATACTCTTGTGCTATAGAAATGAACTGCTGCTTTTTTTGTTCTTTTTTTGTTTTTTGACCCAGGCATCTGAAATAGTTTAGTGAGGTTAACTAACCAGTAAACAGTAACGATGGTGCGGTTTACTATAACCAACCACTGGAATCATGTCTTCATCCTCACCTGAACCTGGAGTAGATTAAAGTGATGATAGATCTGCTTCTCTGACTGTGATTAGTCATGTCTGGCCTGTGACTGCAGTGAATCAATCACAGAGCAGGAGCCACTCCTGTGACCTTCTGCACAAAGTGTCTGGTGTTTGCTGATGTCACGGTGATGTCATGTGGTCTTGTGTTTAGTGAGGTCACAGTCTGCCCTGTTTAATGATGTCATGAGAAAACGTGTCAGACTTTAAAAAAAAAAAAATCACGAGGTTTTGTGTTTGGTGATGTCATTAGGTTCTTTGTTTAATTGTGTCATGAGGTTTGACGATGTCATAAGGTCTTGTGTATAATGATGACATGAGGTCTCGTGTTTGATGATGTCATTAGGTCCTTTGGTTTTAATATGTGTCTGTGTGTATAATGCACTCCAGATAAACACACAGACGTACATTCTGACGTACAGAGTTGTGAAAGCCAGGACATTGAGTTATCGATGCAACTGTCATGGAGAGGGAATGGATCTTTACCCAGGATTCCCTGCAGCTCCGTCACGGCTGCTCTCACTTAACACTGATCACACCAGCTCTTACCTCACGCCATCCCGCCGCATTACAGCGCAAACTTCCTCCTCAGCGGAAATTGAATTATTTCGAGCCGTGGTACAAACACACAAACAACCTACGCAACAAATGAGCTATTGACTCTACAGGCTCGTCACTTACAGGCTCGGAGCCGCGTCGAAAGCAGTCGTTAAACATTTAAAGAGGGTTCAGTAGCTTCATCTACTCTGCAGTTTTCCCGTCATTTATAGTCTAAGAAGGCTGAGCTGAAATGCATGTAAAAATGAAATACGACTTTCGTAATTGTATTGTGTATTTCTCAAGAATTTCTACATCATAGTGAAACAAATCTTAAGTCAGTTGTCTCCGCTCTAGCAGTCAGAAAGTCACCGGGGAAAAGAAGCAAGTGGACATACACAGCATTCAAATACAACCTCTTTGTCCCGGAGGAGCCAGAGAAAGGTCTTGAGAAGCTGAGAGGAGCTAGACTGAGATGAGTGGCCAGAGAGGAGCTAGAGGAACATGAGAAGGACCTGGAGTGGTCAGGTGCCTGAGAATCGCCTTGGAGTTCCAAGATGAGTCATAGAAGAGCTTAGAGAAGCCAGAGAAGGACAAGGACGGGAAAGGTGCCTGGGAATGCCCTTGGGATGAGTCATCGAAGGGCGAAGAAGAGCATGAGAAGGACCTGGAGTAGTTAGGTGCCTGGGAATTGCCTTGGAGTTCCAAGAGGAGTCATAGAAGAGCATAGAGGAGCCAGAGAAGGACATGGACGGGAAAGGTGCCTGGGAATGCCCTTGGGGTTCCAATATGAGTCATCGAAGGGCGAAGAAGAGCATGAGAAGGACCTGGAGTAGTTAGGTTCCTGGGAATCGCCTTGGAGTTCCAAGAGGAGTCATAGAAGAGCATAGAGGAGCCAGAGAAGGACATGGACGGAGCAGGTGCCTGGGAATGTCCTTGGGGTTACAAGAGGAGTCAAAGAAGAACGTGGACGGGTCAGGTGCATGGGAATGCCCTTGGGGTTCCAATATGAGTCATTGAAGGGCCAAGAAGAGCATTAGAAGAACCTGGAGTGGTTAGGTGCCTAGGGAATGCCCTTGAGGTTCCAATATAAGTCATCGAAGGGCCAAGAAGAGCATGAGAAGGACCTGGAGTGGTCAGGTGCCTAGAGAATGTCCTTGGAGTTCTAAGTGGAGTCTTAGAAGAGCTTAGAGGAGCCAGAGAAGGACATGGACGGGGCAGGTCCCTGGGAATGCCCTTGGGATTCCAAGATAATGGGAGAAAGGCCAAAAGGAGCCAGATAAGTATATAGAGAAGCATGAGACGGACCTGGAGGGGTCAGAGAAGAGCCAAGGGGTCATAAAAGAGCCAAGATGAGAAGAGAGGTGCTTAGAGGAGCATGAGAAGGAGCCAGGAAACGCCTAGAGGGGCCAAGAGCAGCAAAAGAGTTGCTTAGAGGAGCATGAAAAGAACCTTGCCTTGGGATCAAGAAGAGTCAGATCGTTGCTAACAGGAGCCAGAAGAGCAAAAGGTCCCAAAGGATGCAAGAGCCTAACTTGAGCCAGAGAGGAACCAGAGAAAGATAAGCTGAGTCAGTCAAATGTTGTCAAGAGCCGGCCGGTGAGAGCCTGAGATTTCGTCGAGGTGATTAATGGATGTAATGGAGTCTGTGGAGTGCTGGATGTGGAGCTGATGCTCTTTGGCTGAGCAAGAGCCAGTTTGATATGATAATGCTCCCTGTGCCAGTTCTGTGCCATATGCCCGACTTTTCATTGGGGAGATGATGCAGATGGTCGGGTTCTCCGCTAATAAGGAGAATAAAGAATTATGGGAGACAAGGTGATGGGATCTGTGAAGAACCTTCAGGCTACAACAGCAGGGTCACCATGTCCTGCTTCTTCAGAAAGCCACATCCCAACAGGCCGTGGACGCTGAGCAATCGTTCAGATGTTCTACTGGTGTCAACATGCAGCCACACACACTGCACATACTTTATTTTATTGATTTTTTTTTTTTTTAATCTCTGGTTCTTTTATGCTCTAGGTCACTCTAACTCACCGGGTTTTTGTGCAATAGCAGCGATGAACCGACTGAAGTGTTAATAAATCACAGTGACACGTCCTTACGAGATGCGCTTCATGTGCTGGTCTGAAAGAGTCCGGGGGTCTTGGACTCGCAATAAATACTAATAAAAAGTATTTACAATACAGTTCGTTTTCAGCTGACAAAGAGAAGGCAAATCACGCTTCATGTTTTAGTTTTATTATTTTTTACAAAAAACACAATGCCCTGTTTTTATCAAGAGTGTAACCTAAAAAAAAATATGTACTTCAAACTTCAATTAATGGATAATAATACTGATATGTAACACCAAAATTGACTTTTTTTGGGTGTTTTATCTTGAAAAACATGCGACTCGGCCTCGGAGGGTTAAAGACAATACATTGCAAATTGAACAAAAATCAAACTAAATTATTTTACAGTATTTAAACGAGTAAATTACATATTACACCTCAATTTCTAACATTACAAGCTTCAGTCTTTTATTCGCGATTAATCACGATTAATTTGTTCAGGGAAGTGCGATTAACTAGTTAAAAAAATTAATCGTTTGACAGTCCTAAAAATATATATATTACCGTGTGTTATAAAGTTGATGCAAAAGGCGTTTTGAAACATGCAGTTACTGTTTTGTCCAGCAGTGGCGCTACAGCAGCTGTGTAGATCAAGCAGTGTTGCGACTAATTACCAACAAAAGTTACAGGCAGTTTTGCGATTGACGTTAAAAAGGATGTTACATGTGTTGTAAGCAGAGTTAAGAACAAAGTTGACATAGTTACGGGAATGTTAAACACGCATTTTAAAACGTAACTGTTGGAGATGTTACAGCCAGTTTTACAAGTAGTGGAAGTTACGGTTGGAGTTAAAAATGGTGTTAGAAACGCCGAAGCAGAGAAGTTACGAGCAAAGTTGAACATGTTACAAGCTTTAACGATACAGTAAGAAGAGCGTTAAAATCGTAATATCTGCATCATTACAAGCTGAACTGCGATTGGAATGTTAAAGTGATGTTTTCATTTTCATTTAGAAATTATTTCAATTAATTATAATATATAATATTTTAAGAATTTTAATGTTTTTACATGTTTGATATAATAATATAATTCAAAATAATAACATTTAAAATGATTATTATTTAAATCATAATTTTTTTACTCTAAAATAAAGATTCAAACGTTATTTTATTTTGTTATAAACATTTGTCTGTGTGATTTCTGTCGAAAAGCAGGAACAAGAAGATCCGAAATTCTTCTATTTCTTGTTCTTGCTCATTTAAACAAACGCTTCAATTCATCTAGCGAATTTTATGGTGTTTAACATTTCATCTAAAAATGATTTAAACATCCCCCCAGACATTTTTCTGACCCGCTTTTCTCATTTCGTGGTCACAGGGACATGAACTTGAGTCGTGATTGGCTCCTCCTTGTTTTCCTCCATCATGACATCCAATAATTAAATCTCCAGACAATTTACCAATCCATCACAGATCGCGTCGACCTTACCAGAGGGAGTAGAAAGTAGAAAGTAGTTATTTTATTTAACAGTGTGTAAAGCGAGTAGCTGGTATATTGACACTGACATATTGGGCGTGGCTCTCTGGAGAGGCTGGTGTGTGACGAATGACAAAGCCAATCAGAAGCATGTGTTATTGATCCTGGCCCCGCCCCTCAGCCCCACCCACCGCTCTGCCGCAGACGGTTTAACCTCGGCCTGTGCTGAGAGCTGCTGAAACGCGGGAAGAGAGAGAGTGAGAGACACAGAGAAAGAGAGAGATTGAGAGAGAGAGAGAGAGACACAGAGAGAAAGAGAGAGAGAGATTCACCATTTTCACTTTTGCTCTGTAGTTTTTTCTTTCTCTCCCACGTTTTCCCTCTTTGTCTCTTTATTTGTTCTCTCTCTTCTTTCTTGTACACATTTCTTTCTCTTTTCTTTCCATTCCTAGTCTGTGTGTGTGTGTGTTTGTTTGTTTGTGTGAGTCGGAGTGTAGGCCTGAGAGTTTATAATTTTGTGCGGGTGTGTGTGTTTGTGTGAGTGAGTTTAGGTGTGTGTGTGAGAGAGAGATTTTATAAAGTGTGTGTGTGTATTAGTGAGTGAGAGTGTAGGCCTGAGAGTTAATTATTGTGCGTGTGTGTGTATGAGTGAGAGGCTATAATTGTGTGTGTGTGTGTGTGTGTGTGTGTGTGAGACTGTAGGCCTGAGAATTATGTGTGTGTGTATTAGAGAGTGAGAGTGTAGGCCTGAGAATTAATAATTGTGTGTG
>CM051504.1:12202889-12228373 GCA_028031935.1 Paedocypris micromegethes
GGCCTGAGAATTATGTGTGTGTGTGTGTGTATTAGAGAGTGAGAGTGTAGGCCTGAGAATTAATAATTGTGTGTGTGTGTGTGTGTATTAGTGAGTGAGAGTGTAGGCCTGAGAATTAATAATTGTGTGTGTTAATTAGTGAGTGGGAGTGTAGGCCTGAGAATTAATAATTGTGCGTGTGTGTGTATGAGTGAGTGGTTATAATTGTGTGTGTGTGTGTGTGTCTGGCCACTCTTTTTTTTTTTTTTTAAATGTAACACAATGTGTGTGTATCTGCCTGTGTGTTTTCTAAAACCATCTATTTCAAAATTGTCCAGACGCCCAAAATACAGATTTGTGTTCTAGATTTGCCGTGCGGCGTGTGTGCGTGTGTGTGTGTGTGTGTGTGCGGAGCAGTGGAGGTGAGTGTGTGATTGTGTTTCTCTGACCCGTGAGACGGCGGTTATTGATTACACACACTGTGATTGTGACACCGATCACTTTGCACCTGATGGTGAAGAGCTGTGATTTATCACGCCGTATCAAACAATATCTTCTGCTAAAGCTCCAGCGCCGGAGCGAAGCGCAGCCCCAGACAGTGAGGCCTTATGGGTAGTAAAGAGAGATGGATGACGCCCTGATGCCGAGGCAGAGAGTGCTTCTTAAACGGAATCGTTCTCTATCGATGAATCGCGCGGGTGGATCTGCCTTCCGATGATCTCGTACGGTTTCGTGAGTCGCTGAGAGAGAGTGAGAGAGATAAAGTGAGTGAGAAGAGAGAGATACAGATAAAGTGAGTGAGAGAGTGACAGAGAGAGAGAGAGAGACAGATAGACCGAGAGAGAGAGACAGACATACTGAGAGAGATACAGATAACGTGAGAGAGAGAGACAGTGAGAGAGAGAGAGAGATACAGATAAAGTGAGTGAGAGAGAGAGAGAGAAAGACGGACAGACAGAGAGAGAGAGTGAGTGAGAGAGAGACAGACTGAGAGAGTGAGAGATAGACAGACTGAGAGAGACAGACAGACTGAGAGAGAGACAGAGTGAGTGAGAGAGGGAGATCCAGATAAAGTGAGTGAGAGAGAGACAGACTGAGAGAGAGAGACAGACAGAGAGATACAGATAAAGTGAGAGATAGACAGACTGAGAGAGAGAGAGAGACAGAGTGAAAGAGATACAGATCAAGTGAGTGAGAGAGAGACAGAAAGAGAGAGGGAGAGAGACAGACATCTAATTTTCTTCTCTTTTATCAGGGTGGCGCTCTATTAGAGGGTGGCCTTGTCGTTTTTTTAGTCACACAATGATGACTTGTCTCGCTATTTCTGTGAATTTCTGAACATTGATATTCTCTTAAAAATACTATTTTTTCTTTATTTAACAAACCTAATTTGTGACTCATATCCTTTTGATATCGTTTTACTTGAATGATAGATAACAAAAAGTCGATTCTAGTGGTCAGATCTTCATTTCCCAAGAGCCTTTGCTCTCCAGTCAGACGCAATAGTTTCAAGCTCAGGCCTGTTTCAAGCTCTCTGTTTATCTGACGCCGTGTGAAGAGGAAGGATTATTCCCTGTGCAGCGACCCAGCGTTTTGATTGTGTCTGCTCATTGGATTTTTTTATGTAGTGTCACTTTCTTCTGCATCACATTTTTGACATTTTTGAGACGTTGTGGTGTTTTCTTGCTCAAGGACACGTCGCGTTTGGAACCTGATGGTCCACGATTGGAACCTGCCACCTTCACCTCTGCTCCACATGTGTTCTATATGGACCGGTGATGCAGACGTGTGGTAAATGTAGATGAGCAGGAGGTGACGCACACCTGGAGCTGTGATGGTGGATAACGAGACTCTCTGGGACTTATTTAGTGGATTCTGTGTGGCGCGCACACACACACACACACACACACACACACACTCTTACACACACACACACACACACACACATTCTAAGCAGAAGCACCTTTGAAAGCATTTGAAAGCGTCGTCATATGCAACAGAAGACGAAGCTTTGAATCTACGGGAGGCTTTGAAATGGCTTTTGCGCTTTGTTTGAAAAATGTTTGGGAATGTTTGTGTCTGTAACAATGCACACACACACACACACACACACACATCTGAAACACAAATACATTAGTATGTACCGTACATATGTACCGTATATCTTCCGATAGTAGATAGGCGTTTATTCAAAAGATTATTTAGAATAGAACAACGTTCAATAGAATAGAATAGAATTGCTACTCTTTTTGATGCAAAAAGAAAAATGTGATAACGGTAAAATATACACACTGAATAAAGCACAATGTATTAAAATATGGTCCAAAATATAGAAGGCACGAAGCGGTTTAAATGTAACAGGATACGAGAAGAAAAGAAAAATGCAATTGACAAAATATCCATAGGTCAAATGGAAATTTTGAAAAACGGAAGAAAAAACTAGAAAAGTAAAACACCAAACTAACGAACTACGCGAAGTCTTGGGAATTTTTTTTTAATTTTATTTCATTGAAAATTATATTGAAAATTAATAATTATAGATATAATATAACATGATAATAATATTAATACAATATAAAATATTCTATAGAATAACAACCGAGGACATGATGTAGATATTCTATAGAATAACAACCGAGGACAGGTTTCTATTATGAAATAGTAGGTTACTCTATATTAAAAAAAAACAAACAAAATATATATACGTGTGTGTGTGTGTGTGTGTGTGTGTCTTTGGAGTTTTTATTTTCAATTCTGTGGACTATTTTTCCGAAAGAAACACACACACACACACACACACACACACACACTCTCTCTCCTGAGGAAGATGTTTGCGCCTGACATCCGGCTTTTGCACGACCACAGGATTTTTCTGATCCTTTTTACAAGCTGAATTTTTAAAAACAAAAATGAAGTCCACACAAGTTCTTTTCCCTCCACTTTCGACTCTTGCCTGAGTTTGTTGAATTATATATTTGCGGCCGGATGAGAAATGGCAGCGCACCACACCGAGCATCACTTATTGACGAGCAGAACAACCATTAGACCTTTCCAGAGCTTTTTCAGGACCTGCATGTTTACACATTGTCTTATGATCATAAATATCACATTTTTTCATTTTTGGAAGTGAAGTCCTAAAAAAAACACATCTTATAGTCGAAAATTGAGCTTTCACTTTTTCTGTATTCATATTGTCACATGCTATTCTTATTTCGATATTGTTCAGTTATTGATATAAATAAATATATATCAATATATATATACACACACACACTGTAAATATATTCACTGTATATATAATAAATCAATATGTATACGAAATATATATATTTTTGGCTGTATATTTTGGGACCTACAACAATATTTTAGACTATTTCGCAGAATCGGAGAGTGAAATACTCCTACATCCTCTGATTGGTTGGCCACTAACCCAGGGGGCGTGGCCCAACTAGAGGCGCCGAGATTTAAATTCACAGAAATGGCTGTTTAGATGATGAATGAACATTAAACATTAAAAAAATTGATATTCTAGAATCTTTGTAGAAATGAAGGAAGTAAATGAAATGAAGAAATTCTAAGAGAAGACATTTCATTCCTTTCTGAAGAAATATAAAACCCATTTAAACCAATGATCTGGCTGAATATTATATCTGTCAAATAATACGATTTAAGCAATCCTACTTGAGAACAGGATTTTCTGAACAGACGTCTGACTCCTGAAGTGCGACAGGATTTATCACCGTGATCAGATTAACTAAGACGTAATGGAGCATCAGATCAGATTAAAGCTGCTTTCGCTTTTCAGCTTTTTTACATATTCAGTGAAATTTACATTTTCTGCTCGTCTTGGTGTGAAATTAGTGAACGTAATTAGGGAAGAACGGGTTACTAAGTATCTGTAATAATTAATAAACTTTTCCACTAATAAAGTAATGTTACTCAATTTTAATGTTCATTTTTATTCATTTCTGTCAGGGTTATGGACCTGTCCGGCCACTAGATGCCGCCATTTCCCCATTTTTGTGGCTTATTGTTGATTGTTTTCAGCTGTGTCTTGTTTCCTGTGTGCTATATATGTGGGTATTTTTGCTTAGTGTTTGACTAGTCTTGGTCTCATTGTGGATTTCCTCCTTGTGTGCAACTGGTAAGATTTTGGCTTGTGGTTTTTCTGACTTTGCGTATTTTTGCTAGTCTTTTGTAATATGACTTTTGTCAGTGTTTTTTATTCAGATTTTTTTTTTCTGTGTTTGAAGTTTGGATTCTGCTTTTTTATTTTTGGATTATTAAACCAAAGTTTTTCTCTTCAGATTCTTTCAGATCTTCCTTTTGGGTTCACTTTCCCCCTGTGCTTGTTTTTGGAAATTTTGCCCTTACATTTACAATTTCATTAGTTAATAATAAAACTAGCTAATAATTTACCTGCGTTACATTGTAAAATAATTACATTTTCTGAAAATTGTTATTTCGTTTTATTTCATCTAGTTGGAGAAGTTTACTCTGCCGTTTTAAAATTGAAAATCGCAGTGCAGGTTTCTACATAATTTTGTATACTTAATATAAAACTTTATATTAACATAACTTTATATTGTGTATATGTTGGTATTCTTTCCTCATTGGTACTTTACATATTTGCCCTGCCTATATTGTGGACTTTTTTTTGGAATTCTCTCTAACATTAAAATATATAATTTTTAATTGTTTATTTTTTTATTATTTTGAAGTTCAATTGACGTGACAACATTTGACAAAACCAACAGTTAATTATAAGGTTCTTGATGGTTTATTGCAAGTATGTTGTTTAAGAAACAAAGAAATTATATTGCAGTCGATCAAAAAGTTTACTAAACTATTTTTTTTCTTTTATATTTAAACAAGTGTTTTGTTTAGTGTTGAGTTTACATTAATTTACATTTTGCACTTCAGTGTTCAATATTACAAGCTTCAGTTAGATTATTTGCGATTAATCGCGATTAATTTGGTCGGATGTGATTAATTCGCTTGAATTAATCTCCTGTCAGCACTAATTCAATAATTTTATTGTAATAACATTGAATGATGAAATATAATACATTTGATGTCAATGTGAATTATACAGTATGAAACGTTTCTGATACAGTATTTGGAAAAACTAGGAGGTCAATTATCTTTGTCGCCAACGGCCTTTAACTCTGAGTAATAGACGCTTCATGAAGACATCACTCTCTCGCTCTTACTCACTCGCATTAACTTACATTTATTCACTTAGGAGATTCTTTTTTTAAATTGGAGTCTACGCCTTGAAACGCGACTCCTGCGCTTTTATCGCCGCTTGATTTCCTCGCAATCGCCGTGATGCAACGCGTTATCAAAGTGACGCAAGCGCGATCAACGCCCGTCAAAGTCCCAGGCGCGGCCTATCTGCAGCTTCCGTTTTACTATTCATGCTCGTGGAGAAGAAAGAAGAAAAGCTGCCTCTTTATCCGTAGGAATGTCTTTTTATTTTCCGCCGTTATCATTTATTCAAACCGTTTCCGGTGAACGAACATGAAAAAGTGCTTTAGCTTCTTCTCTTTTAACCCTGTCAGAGGAGCTAGAGTAAAACCGACTTACGCAAGGAGGGGAATTATTAGCCACGTGTGGAAGATGTCGTCTGTCCCGTGGCTTTTCTGTTGATGGTTCCAGTCTGAACAGTAGAGCGCAATAAGGCGGGAAAGTGACGCAGAAGAGGGTAAGACTTTTTTTTTTTTTTTTTCTCGCCTTGTAGTGCCAATTGCTTGTCCTTAACCCTCCTGTTATGTTCATTTTCAGAGGAACATCAAAATTGTTCGCAGGTCAATTTGACCTCGGGGACTTTTATTATGCTTATAAGTGTCAGAAACCAAAAAGTTCCGCAAAACCGCGTGTGTGTGTGAGAAGTTGAAATAAATACTTAAAATAAAATTACAAAGTGAAATAATACTTAAAAAAAATTTATTTTGTTATTTTTAAACTTTTAACACGGTCAATTTGACCCGAACATTATCTTCTTAGCATAAACATGTAGTGTAGTGTTGCAAATATGTCAACTGAATCATTACCTACCTAGCTATTAACCACAGAACCTGGCAATAAACCTGATTCTGATTCTGATTATATAATCATTTTTACATGATCATTACACCAAATAAGACACGCAGGAGAAGTTTCCAAGTGAAGCAATACTTTGAAGTATTTTTTAAATATTTGTAAACATTGAAAACCTGTCAATTTGACCCTAAATCAATAGGAGGGTTAAATAAAAAATGTTAATGGGTAAGTTAGAATAGGTCAACTCCTGGTCAAAAAGTGTTCCTAATAAATAACCGTTTCACTTTGAAAAATGAAAAGACAGCAATAAAGCCATTATACTTTTCCATAAAACTAAAGTGTGAAGTGACAAAATAAGCACATTCTCTAAAGGTGTGCATTTAAAGGTGTGTTTATTAGTTGTGAATTTATTTTGTTCGTGTTTTATAAATGTAGCGTATTTGTGATCCAAGTTAATTAGCCCAACATTTCACATTTTAATATCCAATATTACAAGTTTCATTTATTTTTTGCAATTAATCACCATTATTCTAGTCTGAAATTAACTTTTAATTAGTAAAAAAAAATGCAATCGACTCACTGCTCTACATTTATGCTATAAATAACCAATTTAACAATATATATTTTAATTTATTTCAGACTCACAAATGGTCCATAAGAAGAAGAACACACAAAAACAAAAAACGACAATATTTAATTTGTTACAATTGTAATTTCTGCAATTGTCATCAGGCTACGTTAAGTTCAGTCAGCGTTTGCTCTGGTGCTGGTGTGTCTGAAGCAGAGCTTGACCTTCACACCGTCTTCTGCGATTGACAGGCCACGTGAAGTCAAGCTCGGCTAATTAGATGAAGATGTGACGGGAGCGTTGATCAGTCTCTTACGCTTCTCCTGTGGGAGGCTGGAGAATCTGCGTCCTGCTGGAATCCAATATACACACCTGCAGTGTTTAAATATTTATCTGTGTGTGTGTGTGTGTGTGTGTGTGTGTGTGAGAGAGAGAATCTGCTGCATACAGACGTGGCCACTCGAGCAGATCATTTGTAATTTCAGAAGAAATGGGCAAAAGGGAAATACAATAAAAGGATAAAGAGCAGAAGTACAATAACAACACTAGGTTTAAGGATAGCATATCAAATGTGAATATGATGCAAAATTACCAAGATTAAAGTACAATCGATTAACGTAAAAATACAAAAAAAAGTGACTCAGATCTGAGATGTTCTTCAGCTTTGGCTGATCGGAGATGTTCTTCAGCTTCGGCTGATCTGAGATGTTCTTCAGCTTCGGCTGATCTGAGATGTTCTTCAGCTTCGGCTGATCTGAGATGTTCTTCCGCTTCGGCTGATCCGAGATGTTCTTCAGCTTCGTCTGATCGGAGATGTTCTTCAGCTTCGGCTGATCTGAGATGTTCTTCAGCTTCGGCTGATCTGAGATGTTCTTCAGCTGATCTGAGCTGTTCTTTGTCAGATCTGAGATGTTCCTTGGCTGATCTGAGATGTTCTTTGGCTGTGGCTAATCTGAGATGTTCCTCGGCTGATCTGAGCAGTTCTTCAGCTGATCTGAGATGTTCCTCGGCTGATCTGAGCAGTTCTTCAGCTGATCTGAGCTTTTCTCCGGCTGCTCTGAGCTCCAGCTGTTTGTAAGGTTCCTCCCCGCTGTTCAGCTTTGTGGCACAGCTTCCTCATCCACACATGCTCTCACACTTGTCAGGTGTGTAGTGGAGCTATCAGCAGTGACACGGCGGGCGAATCCCTGAGGGCTCCTGTCTCCCGGAGTGAAGCTCCATCCCTGGTGCATTCTGATCATCTCTCCAGGTTAATGCAGCAGTCCACTGCATATAGCCTGAGGGAGACACGCTTTCTCAACATCACCCTTTTTTTCATCCTTATTCACTTGCTTTGTATAATTTTTTTTTTTTTTTTTATATTTCTGAAAGTCTGTTTGCAAGGAGGATATTGTGAGTGAAAGAGACTGTAATTTTCCATTTATAGTTCTGATTCTGATCAAATTTCCTTGATTTTGCGGTTTGCGGTATTAGTTTATTTATCCACATCTATTAACAGAAAAGATGTTTTTACAAGGCTGAATTTAAAAGTTCATTTTATTTTCTTTATTTGACCGTTTATTATCAATTAAAGCATTTGCTTATTTAGTAAATAAATTCTTTAGTTGGAGTAATTAGAAATCCAATTATTTGAAAAGCACAGCAATTAATTACTTTTGAAATAGAGTTTGAATGAACTTTGTTTTGAATAAACTTAGACAACTACAGACTTTTCTATTGCTACATTGTCTAGCATCTCTTGATGATGAGTTTTTAAAAACTGTAAAAAATGCATTTATTTTATTTTGTGGGTAAAATTGATATACGAATACAAGGTTTGGACACTGTTTGGATGTTTATTCGATACTTTACCCAAACATACACATTATTATGCAATTTGCAAATTTCTGTAAAAGAGGCGAACAAATCTGCAGACGTGGAATTCCCATTTTGGCTTTGCATCGACAAACATATGGAAGGAAAAAAAAACCCAAAAAACCTGTAAGAACACGGAGCTGGATGTGATGCTTTTATCACAGTCTATGAGACATTTACTCAAATAAGAGACATAGTCTGTGTTTTTATTTTGTTTTTACTTCTAGCTTTATCACATTTTGTAAAATACACTTTGCTTATTAATAGATGAGTTGGATATTTTTTTCCCGCACACGGACATTAATAAACCCTGTAACTGATGAGCAGCGAGAGCTCGATTCAAGAAACGGATATTTGCTTCTCTCCGGTCGGACCTGTGCGAAATAAGCGTGCCACGGAACGGAAAGAAAAGCCCAAAATAAGTTAACCAGAGTAGAAATGCTCAGTATTTACAGGCACCTACAGTGAAAATATTCCCACAATTTAGTCGGAATAAAAATCGTTCAAATGTCTCCATCCAAGAGCCATTTACAGTATAAGCTGCCAAATTAAAGTTGCATGGAAAAACAAACAAACCCTAAAAGAAAAAATAGGTTCTCGCGAAAAGCAGACGTCGGGAAAAAAAATAAAAAAAATTAAAAAATCTGCACGAAACATGACAGGCACCTTCAGAATAAAGCAAATGACTGCAAACACACATATTCATTTATAGATTTTAGTGCTGTCAAACGATTAATTTTTTTAAACTAGTTAATCGCACTTCCCTGACCAAATTAATCACGATTAATCTTATCGATTAATCTGATCTTAATGAGCCTAACCATGAGCTCAACGCGGCTCTCTTGGTTCTATTCATTGCACGTTGCCAAACCGAAAGTAAAAAAAAATGTAACTGTGAGTATTGACGTTAAAAAAAATTGACGCGTTTAAGCACTTGAAAATTTACCTTGAAAATTAAACGCGACAAAAATGTTTCATTTTTGAATTTTTGAGTATAAAACAACAGCTAATCGAACATGTATATTTTAACACAGATTATGATGAATATAAAAAAAACCCTAAAAATGTTGAATTTGCCAAAAGGGCGACTGATTCGAGCAATTTTACTGTGATTAATGGCGTTTTAAAAAAATTGACGCGATTAAGCACTTGAAAATGTATCTAGTGCGTTAACGCGTTAACTTTGACAGCACTAATAGATATATGAGTGTGTGTGTGTGTGTGTGGTTATATTAAACGTAACACTCACTTCCTCAAACATAAAAGGCAACTGTTCCGCGTTTGCCGTCACTTTTTATGAAAACGTCTCTGTAGAATAATTCTGTACACTATAGACTGTACTGGTAAACAAAATGTAAAAGTTTGTCTTTAAATATATTTTTTTTATATTTGTATTTATCTTTTATATATATATATCTATACCCAGTGTATTGAAAAACGGTGTTGCAGGCACTTGAAGTCCGTCTCGCACGTTGGTGTCGGTGTTTGTTTGGTTCTCCTGGACTGGACTGGACTGGACTGGTTCCGGTCTCAGCCGAGGATGTCCATGTAGACGGGCGTGGCTTTTCCCAGAGCGTACAGAACTTTCTGAATGTCTTTAATGTTCAGCCGCTGCTGTGGTTCTCTCTGCCAGCAGCCCAGCATCAGGTCGTACACTTCCTTCGGACACAAGCGCGGCCGCTCCAGAACACGACCTTGAGTTATGCACTCAATCACCTGGAAAAAAAACAGACCTGATGTTCCATATCAGGGGTGTGCAAACTTTTTCATTCGCGGGCCACGTTGAGTTCTAACATTTGACAAAGGGGCCGGACCGGGCTTTCTGGTCCAGCGGCTGTCAATCACATTCTCACCAGCCAATCAGAGTAAGGGCCGCCCCCAAGTGAAGCTTGTGCCAGAAATGCCAAACGAACAAAAAAACAGAAATGGATGAAAAAATCTGAAGCGGGAAAAAAAGGTTTCAAACCAAAACGTGAAGATTTTTGTTTGTTTCTTGGAAACTCAAGTTTGCTGTTTTTGGCATCTGATTTCTATGTTGAAAATATACTAGTAGAATTCTTTTACGTACATTTTGTATTTATGATTTCGCTTTTTACAATGTGTTACATAAAAAAAAAAAAAAACCCTTCATAACTGATCAACCGGGTTTACATAAAAAAAAAATCTGACTTTCATTTAATTTTTACATGTTCGACGGGCCGGATTAAAACATTTACCGGGCCGCAGTTTGCCCACCCCTGTACTCTATCTTGTGCTTTTCTTTTAGACGCCCTTTTGGACGTCTCAGAGGACATTCTGCTTTTTGGATGTCAAGACTGGTGAGTACACACTTGAGTTTAAAGCAACAGCTAATCGAACATGTATATTTGAACACAGATTATGATGAATATAAAAAACCCTAAAAATGTTGAATTTGCCAAAAGGGCGACTGATTCGAGCAATTTTTCGGACAAAAATATCAATTACGAAAAACGGTAATAGTTGTAAGACATTTGATACAATTCTTGCAATTGTAGCGAAAAGAGCCAAGGATAGGACAAAAAAATGTCAAAAACTAATTTTTTGAGTTTAAAACCACTCAGTTAAGATAAACGAACATCTATAATTTAACACAGATTATGACAATTTTACTTTATATTTTATACACAGTGTTTAAATGAAAATAGAAAACCCTAAAAACGTTGAATTTGCCAAAAGGGCGACTGATTCGACCAATTGGGAATTTGGTTCAGACAACAGAATTAATGTCTTGGCGATTGAGGAAAAACTGCAATAATTGTAAGAAATGTGTTACAATGTGATACAAAGCTTGAAATTGTAGCAAAAAGAGCCAACGAGAAGACAAAAAAAAGTCTTTCAATTTTTGAGTTTAAAACAACACCGTTAAGATGTCTTAGCGATAAATTGCAATGGTTGTAATTTTTTGTTAATAGTTGTGACTTTATAGTTTATACACGGTGTTTCAATGAAAATAGGAAACCCTAAAACGTCTAATTGTATGGGGGAAAAAAAAAAAAACATTCACGTAATAACCTTATTCGCAAGAAAATGTCAGATTGACTTTGGTTGGGGAGATTCTCTGTCTGAGACGGTCAAGCTTCTGGAAGACTGACCTCGGTGTTAGATAACTGGAACCACGGCTGCTTCCCGTAGGTGAAGATCTCCCACAGAATGACTCCGAAGCTCCAGACGTCGCTCTCCGTGGAGAACTTCCGGTACATGATGCTTTCTGGAGGCATCCAGCGGATGGGCAGCATCGTCTGACCTCCCACCTGAGACACAGACTATTAGTTCATATCTAATCTATTAGTTCATATCTACGTATACTAGTGCAAAAACTATTCTTTAAACTAGTTAATCGCACTTCCCGTCCAAATTAATCGCAATTAATCATGATCAATCGCAATTAATCACAATTATTCGCAATTACATAACAGAATCTTGTCATTTTGGATATTATGTTTAAAGTATAAACTGAACACTAAATACTCTTTAGATAGAGACGTTTAGTTTAATAGACTTTTTTTCAATTTGTCACTTTCAAATTTTAATCGCACTTCCCCGTCCAAATGAATCGCAATTATTCACGATGAATTGCAATTAATCGCAATTACACAACAGAATCTTGTCATTTTGGATATTATGTTTAAAGTATAAACTGAACACTAAATTCTCTTTAGATAGAGACGTTTAGTTTAACAGACTTTTTTTTTCAATTTGTCACTTTCAAATTTTAATCGCACTTCCCCGTCCAAATTAATCGCAATTAATCACGATTAATCGCAATTACATAAACAAATCTTGTAATTTTGGATATTATAATATAAACTGAACACTAAATACTCTTTAGATAGAGATATTTAGTTTAGTAGACTATTTTTCAATTTGCAATACATTTTCTTAGTGTCTTAAAAACACACTTGCAATAAACCATCAAGAGTCTCAAAATTAACTATTGGTTTGAAAGACACATCTCTTAAAACACAGGTATGTCAATTAAACTTCAAACAATCAGTGGAAAATTATTTTCATGTTCAAGAGAATTCCCAAAAAAAAGTCCACTATAATAAAGGCGTGGCATATAGTGTAACAGTAGAAAATACTGCAACTGCGTTAATACGTCAATTATTTTTAACCGCATGCGTTAACGTGTTAATTTTGACAGCCCGAATGTATACTTATATACAGTATATAATGTGTATGTGCACATCCATTTATCTCTATCTGATACAAATTATTTACTAGACTAGACATATGAATAGAACAACAAACTAAATATATACACAAATTTAGGGAGATGAAGTCAGGCAGACCAATAAGGAAAATGAAAAATATAGATTGATAAGAAGACAGATGGATAGTCAGACAGATAGATAAATGGATGGACAGACGATAAAGTGCTCAAGCTTGATTCCCTCTCTGTTCTGATTGGAGACGGTTTGCTAAAGTGATTAGCATCAGCGCGCTGACGCCGTTAGCGCTCCGCGTCAATTAAAACGGCTTCTTCGCCTAAATCTAGTTCTTATTGGAGTCGACTGCTTCTCATTCATCAGGCTGAAGAGTCTGGATCTGCTCCGGCTTCTGACTAAAGCTCCACACACACCTTCTGCTGGAATGGATTAGCCCACAAAACCATTAATTACACACAGTATTAATTACAGGCATACAGTACATTTGCGTGTGTGTGTTACGTAAAATCTCTGTGGTCTTCTATTAGAGGCTTTATGGTGTGTGTGTGTGTGTGTGTGTATTTGTGCTGTGAAACGATTTAAACAAATTAATTGACTTAGTAATTGAGTTGCATCGTTGTAAAAGTAACTAATTACCACGGAAAGTAACTTTTGTGTTACTTTTTGCGGCAGTTTATTTGTCAAATAACTTAATTATTTATTTAGTGTCCATTTCATTCATTTAACATATTTAATATTTATTATAAAGCACTGCCCAGTAATCTACACTACTTTAATATTGTTGTGGGACAATATGAGAGACACCTGTCAAATTAAAAATAGTCTGGTAAATATTATCATTAGTCTAGTGAATAATAAAACACAATAGATAACCAATAAATTTTAATAGTTATTGCGCTGACCACAACTGGCCTACAAATAATATAACTATAAATGATGCTTCTTAAGGAGTGTAACAAAAGTACATGAATAAAATTCACAAAAGTAAACAGTTAGTAACAAGAAGTGTTCTGCTCTTAATATAATACTTAACAACGTATCTAAATTAAATAACAACAACAAAAATTACACTTTTCTAGTGCAAATGAAAATGAGATGTAAACAATTAGAATAATTTAACTCAATGGCTCATCACTGACTCCTGCTGGGCGAGCGCTTGTATGTGACCAAACGCAGTACTTCCGTGTGGTAAATGATGGACATTTAATATTAACCAATCATTGCGTTTTTAATCGGACCACGTGCACATCATCCGTTATGTCCCGCCCCCCGGACACGCATTAAAGGAAAAGACCCTGTGCTCGGAAAAAAACGGCTTCGATGGCCACGATAATAGTAACGCAGTTTATTAGTAAATAATAATAATAAATAATAGTAAATTATTAGTTTAATTAGTAAAGCCTTTGTCTTGAATTTTAAGACTACTGTTTTATATTTTTTTAAGTGTGTTGTTGTTGTTATTATAAGCAAAGATAGCTTGTAATAAAAAAAAAAGCGAATTCCCCCAAAAGGATAAAAAAAGAATTCCTGATTGTCAGTTCCGATAATGGCATTGTAACGGAGGAAAAAGTTGTATTACTCATTATTGAAAAAAGTGACGCCCTTAGTAACGTTGTTTATTTATAACGCCGTTATTCCCATCACTGACAATGACTTACGAGTCTCTCATCAGGACCGGCGTCTAAAATTATCCGTGTGTGAGATCTGATAAGACCGCTCTCCATATTCCGTCTCCGGGGAGAGGCTAGCATGTTTGCTAACTGGATTAGCGGCGGGAACTCTCCATTGGATCGTGGGTATGAGGAGCGGAGCGGCGTGATGGAGGATGGATTACACTGGAGTCGCTCTATTGGATGTTAGAGGAGTCGGGGGATGAAGATCTGGCGCCCGCAGTGATGTCTAAACAGACGTGTGAGATGGAAAGGGCCTGACTACCGTACTTGAAAATTAATTAGAAAGAAAAGCAAGAAATATGAGCACAAACTGTTGGGTTTGAATGGTTGTTCCAAGTCAATTATTTTTTTTATACCAGTTTTTTTTTTTTTTTAAACAATCTTTAAAGGAAAATACAATGCGTTAATTCCACTTTTGGTTTTCCGAAGCTCCGCCCATGACTTTATTACGACATCATTGGTGAAATACCGTTTATACACGAATATAGGCATCCTGCAAATATAAGCCCAGCCCTCATTTTTCAGGCGCAAAATAAAAAAATTGTTTTCATTTCTGACTAATTTATGTTCATTTTCTCTTTAAAATGCTATTTTTTTTTTATTTTGCAAACCTAACTTGTATCACTTTAAATAAATAGTGAAGTATCACTTCACTTTCATTACTTAAAAATAATTTAAAAAAACATTGTTCTAGTGATTGGTACTACAGCTCCCATAATGCTTTGCTGCTCACTGATTCCAATGAGCCTTCGCGCTAAAAGAGCTGAGTAAAACACAACAGTAAAGCTGACTAATCTCGGTTTTTGTTAGACATAAATATTAGAACAGTATTGTTTTCCTCTGTGCAGCAGACAGAGCGATTTGATTGTGTTTGACTCCGATGTTCTTTGTTTTGAATTAAATTATAATTTCGTTTTATTTTTGCGCCGAAGCTTTAGCTTGTGGACTTGTTTTCAGGCGCTAGCCCGTTAGCCGTTAGCACAGATCTACTAGATGCAATATGACTTGTTAAAATATTAATGATTGTTTTTAGTTTAATCTTACTTCTGTTAAGTGTTTTGGCGTGTTTAATGTTTCTTTATTTCTGTTATAGAGCTAATGAAAACGCACAAAAAAGCACGTCTGCCTCCAGAACCATTTTAGTTCTTATCTCCACGTCTTATATTTACGTGGATATTTGAAATCAACAGCTTGTCAATGCCCTCGCGTCTTGATAAAGTTAGAGATTACTTTATATGTTGGAGAGTTTATCTATCTGTCTGTCTGTCTTTATTTCTTGCAGTGGGGAAATGGAAATGGTTTTCTACACTGCAAAAAATAAATTCTTGACAAGCTAAAAAATCTTAAAATTAGACAATGCATTTTTTAATTCTCACAAGATAAATTAACTATGTTAGGATTGAGAGTAAGAGAAAAATTGAATTTTCAATTAAATTGCTATTTTTTAATGATATTTTACACTAAATTGAGACAAAGTAGATGTTTTGTTTCAACACGGAACGTCCTGAAACAAGAAATGTCAATTAAATGTACTTATTTTAAGAACACGATGTTTCTAAATAGGAGACACTAGCTACTTTTGTAGATTAAGATCTCTCTCTCTCTCCCTACCTGTCTGTCTGTCTGTATATCTATCTCTATCTGTCTGTAGATCTATCTCTCTGTCTGTCTGTATATCTATCTCTATCTGTCTGTTTATCTATCTCTCTGTCTGTCTGTATATCTATCTATCTCTCTGTCTGTCTGTCTATCTGTCTGTCTATCTATCTATCTGTCTGTCTGTAGATCTATCTCTCTGTCTGTCTGTCTGTATATCTATCTATCTGTCTGTCTGTCTGTATATCTATCTATCTCTCTGTCTGTCTGTATATCTGTCTGTCTGTCTGTTTGTCTGCCTATCTATCTGTCTGTATATCTATCTGTCTGTATATCTATCTGTCTGTCTGTCTGTCTGTCTGTCTGTCTGTCAGTCTCTCTATCTGTCTGTATATCTATCCATCTCTCTATCTATCCGTATGTCATCTGATGATAAGCACGCTGTAAATACAGTAATAATGATCATATGTTGACGTTAGATTAGTATTGACTGGGCATGTGCGGATCATGTGCTCGGCAGGATCGGCTATTTATAATCACTCGACACGGATGCTGTAATAACGTGGTGATCTCACATCTGTGTGTGTGTGTGTGTGTGTGCGCGCTAATAACAAACGGCCTCCACGAGACCTTCAGCTCGACACCGGACGACATGCGAAACACTCGCCTCAGTCCAGTCGTTCTGCCGCTCTACGAGTCGGATTTAATAAAAAAGCACTCACGTTAAAAGAGTGTGTTTGTTTACGCTTCTCATTATTGATTGACTGTCTGTCTGACTCCATCTGTTTCCTATCTATGTGTATCTCTACTGTACTTGTCTGTCTGTCTGTCTGTCTATCTATCTATCTATCCATCCATCCATCATCCATTCAACTGCCTCACTCTGTCTGTCTCTCTGACTCCACCTGTTTTCCTTATCTATGTGAATTTATACCTATTTGTCTGTCTGTCTCCATCCATCCATCCATCCATCTCTGTCTGTCTGACTCCAGTTGTTTTCTTTATCTATGTGTCCCTCTCTATTATTCTATCCATCCATCCTTCTCTGTCTGTATGTCTGTCTCTCACTGTATCTATTCGTCTGTCTGTCTCTCTCCGTCCATCTCCATCTCTCTATTCTACGTACTCTCTATATCTATACACCCATGTATCTACCCGTCCGTCTGTATTTATCTACTGTATCTGTCTCTGTTTGTATCTGTCTAGAATCTATTTTACTTGCAGAGGTATAGTTTTCTACACTGCAAAAAAAGAAATTCTTGACAAGATACACAATCTTAAAATTAGACAATACATTTTGTTTTTTTTTCTCACGATATAATTTTGTAACTAAATAAACAATGTTTATCTATCTGTCTATCTGTCTCTTTCTATCTATCCCTGTCTCTTTCTCTTTCTGTTTCTCTTTCTGTTTCTATTTCTATTTCTGTATTTATCTATCTATCTATCAATCCATGTATCTACTCGTGCGCCTGTATCTACCTATCTGTCTCTGTCTGTCTGTATCCATCTGGAATTTATTTTTTGTAGTGGGGAAAAAGTTTAGTAAAAAAATCAATTATTGACAAGCTAAAAAAAATCTTAAAATTATACAATAAAAAATGTTTTTCCCTTACGAGATATAGGAACTGTGTTAGAATTAAGAGTGAGATATGACTTAAAAATTTTAGGAACACAATGTTTCAAAATGTAAGACACTAGCTACTTTTTTTTTTTTTTAATTAAAGCCAATGAGAACAAGAACTGAAATGCAGAAACAAATCTACCGTGTAACAAGATTTTTTGTCTCGTTTTAATCTGTGCAATTCTCTCACCCCACTGGTGGAAAATTTCTCTTGATTGAATTATTTTTTTACTGATGTATTATTTTTTCCGCACGGATTTCTTGCCGTGTACTAAACGGTTATTTGAAAGACACTGACCCGGTAGTAATCCGAGCTGTAGATGTCTCTGGACATGCCGAAGTCTCCGATCTTCACCAGGAGGCCGTTGCCCACCAGGCAGTTTCGCGTGGCCAGGTCTCGGTGGACGAAGTGCTGTGAGGAGAGATAAACCATCCCTGCGGAGATCTGAGTGGAGATGTGGAGCATCTGAGACAGGCCCAGCTCTCCGTTAGACTGCATGGGCTGACCGTCCACCAGGATCAGCGCGTCTGGACCGTGAGCTCTGAGCACACACACACACACACACACACACACACAGGGTTAGTCTGCACCGCGCTCACAATGCTTCAAAAATCAACACCATATAATACAATTGATTCTAAAAAAAAACTAAATATATTATATAAAATCTATAACCATCCATCTATCCCTCTCTCTCTCTGTCACACACCCAGGGTTAGTCTTCAACGCGCTCAAAATGTTCCAAAAATGTATATGATATATTACAATAGATTCTAAAATAAAACAAACAAACAAACCAAAAAGTACGACGAACACTTAAAGAAGTTAATGGAACAATTCTTAAATAGTCAATGAAACACTGAGCATAGTGTTTGTACTTGTATTAGTACTTGTTGCGTGAATTTAAAAGTTGCTTATATTTTTGATACTCAGTACAATTACAAAGTAGACAAAAATACCCAAGTAAAAAAAATATATTTACAATATTTACATCTATCTATCTGTCTGTCTATAATTAAGTGCACGATGCACTTGTCCAAAATTATCGTTTGTTGTATGGAATCAGAGTAGTGCCAAAAATATCAAAATTGTTTCACATTTTCTTTGCTTGCAGTTACGTTTGTTTTTTTATTTTTTTATTTGAAATGTTCACATTTTCGTTTGAAACTTTTTTTTTTCGCATCAGATTTTTTTGTTCGTTTAATTTGTTTGTTTGTTTCAAAGTTTCAAACGAAAACTTGAAGATCGCTAAGCAAAAAATAAAACAAAAAAAGAATGAAAAAAACAAACAAACGTAACAGAAAAAAAAAAAACAAAAACGCAAATGTGAAGCATTTTTGTTTGTTTCTTAGAAATTTACGTTTGCTATTTTTTGGGACTAATCTGATTCCATAATGCTGCAGCCCTAAAGTAAAGTAACACATTCCACTTACTCAAGTACTTTACACCACTGTCCATTTGGAATTACAGAAAATTCCGTTTATGAAATATTTTTCTGGAAAAAAACTGAAACACATTTAATTTAAAAAGAAACCCCCCAAAATCCACCCGGACCCGTGTCTGATCTCATCGGATCTCAACAATTCAACACGGCTGCCAGAACTCGCTGGTTTTTCTTTGCTCGGAATGAAAATCAGCCAGACGTGTCTCAAAAAAATAAAACAAGAGTTTCATCACTTTTTTTTTCTTGGAAGTCCGGCCATCTGTGAAAGTGTCGGAAAGAATGATTTGGCAACACAAAAGACTTTTGTCTTATCACCGGTCAAGTCCGAGTCCTACAAGACTTCTACAAGACACTCACTCAAGTCTGTCTAAAGTACTTGAGTAAATATACAATATGTATCATTTAGTATACTACAATTGTTTCTAAAAAAAAAAAAAATAGTACGATAAACGCTTAATGAAAATGGAAAAATTCTTAATTAGTCATTGAAACACTAAGAATAGTGTTAGTACTTGTACTTTATTGATTGCGTGAATTTAAAAGTTGCTTATATTTTTGATACTCAGTACAAGTACAAAGTAACCAAAAATACCTAAAGTTAAAAAACTGTTACAATATTTACATCTATCTATCCATCCATCCCGTTTTCTCTCTCTGTCTCTCTCTCTATCTCTATCTATCTATGACCATACTGGTCATACCATACTTTACACTCTGCATTTCAACACATCCATCCATCCATCCATCCAAAAAGTAAGAATCAAAAAAATACAAAAATACCCAGTCGCAAAGTCTATTTACTCAAGTACTTTACACCTCTGCATTTCAACACTTCCATCCATCCATCCATCCATCCAAAAAGTAAGACTTTGCGACTGGGTATTTTTGTATTTTTTTATTCTATTTACTCAAGTACTTTACACCTCTGCATTTCAACACGTCAATCCATCCATCCATCCATCTGAAGAGTAAGAATCTGTTTTATAACACAGTAAGGTAGTACTCAAGATGGAGTGTGTGTACCTGAGGAACTTGTTGAGGTCTCCGTGCTTCATGTACTCAAACACCATGATGAGCGGGTCTCCGTCCACACACACGCCGTAGAAGCGCACGATCTGCTCGTGCTGCAGGTTGGTCAGAAGCTCCGCCTCTCTCTGGAAGTCTTTCCTGGCGCTTAAGGTGGGGTCCTTCAGAGTCTGAGGACACACACACACACAAACACACACACACGAGTTGGAAAACAGGTTTTGATCTTTTAAAATGCCTTGACGTAAATTCTGCATTTGAATGGAATAAATCTTTGGTGAAAGGGAAATTTTAAATAAAGTACATACCGTCAAAATAAAATGGTAATAACGTAGTAGTATATTATTATATTGTGTATGACTCATATTTTTATATACAGTATTATATTTATATATATCCTATTATTTTTGTTTCTGTACATATCTGTACACATCATTATCTTTATGAATGTTTTTATGTGTGTACAGTATATATATATATATATATATATATATATAATATATATATATATATTATTTTTTTTTTTTTTTTTTTTTTTTTTTTATGTGTTTAAAGAAACATTTAAATGGATGAATACTGGGAAGATACATACTTTTTTTTTTTATCTATTTTTTTATCTTAAACTTAATTAAAGATTTAGATCAATTTTTTTACATTTATATTAATTACAATTAATTAAATTTAACTGATGTTTTATCTATAATCTATTTTTATCTATTAACTAAATTAATAATCTATTAACACATTTTTAAATTGTTTTTATGATTTAATAATAATAAATGAGAGCTTTTATTATATTATTATTTATAATTTTTTTTAAAAATTACATTTTGAAATAAACGCAATGTGTACTATGATGGTGAAATAATGACACAGGCATGTTAAAATAATTGTTTAATTCAAAGTAAGTCGGTGCGCCATTAGTCTTCTTGTTTCTCTTTTTTGATCGCCAGATCTAATGAAGATTTTTCGCGAGGAAATTCTCGAATTCTCAAATTCTGCCAATGATTGGCATTTGACTATCAGTCCTAGACAAAATAAACCTCTTCGTTAAGAGAAGTAGTAAAATTTCCTTCAAAAGGGGGAAACTAGCCGTAAATATGCTTCAGGCTTATAAACGGCGCTTATTAGTCCATGGCCACATTTAACAGCAAAGCCTGGTTGGCGCAGTGGGCAGCGAGTCACGCCCATAATACGAAGGTACTGGGTTCGAGCCTCCAACGGGACGTCCCAGTTTTACTAGCCAGAATTTAAAAAAAAAACGAAAAAAAGCCTCCTACAGTACAAATCCGGGGACCATTTAAACACAACAAGACGTCTCTGGGGAATCGAACCCGAGTCTCCCACACGACAGGCGAGACTTTTACCTCTTCACCAACCCGGAGTTACTAGAACACACCAGCTATCACAACAAATAGTCGACCAAAGCTGGTTTGACCCAAACGTTTTCGGCCTACGAGTCTACTGTATGTATCTAAAATAAAATCGATATATTTCTTTATCTTTCTTTATCTAGTGTGTCCATCTCGCTCTGACTGATTGGCTCTGACTGATTGGCTCTGACTGATTGGCTCTGACTGATTGGTTCTGACTGATTGGCTCTGACATTTGGGCGCGGAGTTGCCAAGATCGGAAAAATGAACAGCAACTGTTTATTTTGGATTATTGTGATTTGTTTCGATCCTTCTCAAAATGAGAGTAGCCTTGACTGGGAATCGAACCCAGACTTCCGGACGTGACAGACGAGAACTCTACCGATGAACCACTAGTGCTTGTGGAGTAAAAGTTTACTTTTCTAGAGTATTTTTCCGCTTACTTTCTACTTCTACTTCTTGTTTTTTTAAGCAAATATCAGTACTTTCTTATTCGTTACTTCTTCAAAACCAGCCGCGTTACCGGTTAATTTTATTTCCGTGTTGAATCGATATAAAAAAAACGATAATTGTGATTGGATGAGACGTGTCTTGAGGCGGCGCAGATTGCGCAGATGCTTTGTAATAAAATGTAATTACATTGAAAATTAATGCAACAATTTAATAGAACAATATAGCTCTATAATGCTATTTTTTTCCTCATTACTTTTACTTTTATACTTAAAAATAGTTTTATCAGTATTAGTAACGCTACTTTTACTTTAGTAGAATATTGGGCATTTTACGTTCACTTTCACAGAAGTACTTTTTAACTTTAGTATCTCTACTTCTAACGAAGTAACGAAAGTGACTACTTTTGACATTTTCCTCGTTGATACTTTGTGGCTTATACTTTTCGCTTAGAAACGAACAAGGAACGGTATATATATATACGGTGCCTGTATATAAATCCTGGTATTGTTGTAGGAGCTTTTATTTTTTTAAATTCTGGTTAGTAAAACTGGGACGTCCCATGTGAGGCTCAAACTCACAAGCTTCTGACTATGTTCTTGACGCGCTGCCATCAAAAGGGAGGCTAATGAAATGTGAAATAACGACAGTCAAAGAAACTTTATTTGTCTATTAACGTGACTGTACAGAGCAGCAGTGTAACACTTGTGTGAATGAAAGTCAAATTAAAGTAAAGTACAAGACGCTGAGCAAAAGGTCCGTAGTACGTACAATGGAAGAAGAAGAAGAAGAAGAAGAAGAAGAAGAAGAAGAAGAAGAAGAAGAAGAAACAACATCGGAGAAGAATGAAGGTGAAGTCCTACTTGAGACTTCCATTCAGTAGAACTATTCTTGACTTTGCTAATGCACATTTCTCGTTATGGAATAGAGACGGAAGACAAAAATAAACCAGAGGACAGAAGAAGAAGTGTTTGATGTGCTCCTCACCCTTACCTTCACAGCCACCAGTGTCTTCTCCCTAGTGGCACTGAGGTTATAACACTCGGCCAGAAACACCTTCCCGAACGCTCCTTCACCCAGCTCCCGCTTCAGAACGATGTCTCTGCGCTTAATGTGCTGCACATCTGAGGAAGAGGAGCACAGCAACAGTCCTCAACGCCTTGAAGAATGACAGCAAATGACCGTACTCAAGTCTTCACTTCTCAAGTGTTCACTCAGTAGTGTTCACTCACAGGTGTTCACTCAGTAGTGTTCACTTAGTAGCGTTCATTCACAGGTGTTTACTCACATGTGTTCACTCACAGGTGTTTACTCAGTAGTGTTCACTCAGTAGTGTTCACTCGCAGGTGTTTACTCAGTAGTGTTCACTCACAGGTGTTTACTCAGTAGTGTTCACTTAGTAGCGTTCATTCACAGGTGTTTACTCAGTTGTGTTCACTCAGTAGTGTTCACTTAGTAGTGTTCACTCACAGGTGTTCACTCAGTAGTGTTCACTCAGTGGTGTTCACTCAGTAGTGTTTACTTAGTAGTGTTCACTCACAAGTGCTCACTCGCAGGTGTTTACTTAGTAATGTTCACTCAGTAGTGTTCACTCAGTAGTGTTCACTCAGTAGTGTTCACTCAGTCGTGTTTACTCAGTAGCGTTCACTCACAAGTGTCCACTCAGTCGTGTTTACTCAGTAGTGTCCACTCAGTAGTGTTCACTCAGTAGCGTTCACTCACAAGTGTCCACTCAGTAGTGTTCACTCGGTTTTGTTTACTCAGTAGTGTTCACTCAGTAGTGTTCACTCGCAGGTGTTCAATGACAAGTGAATATTCAGAGGTCACTTTAAGCTGGTTATTGGACACTTTACACTTTAAACATCTTCAGTTTACATGGATCGCTTGAGTCACACTTTTTGTATTTTGCTCATTTTATTGTATTTTAACATTGAATCCCAAATTAGTCATCAAATCTGACTAATTTGGGACAATAACAAAACTGATTTTTAGTCAAAAGAATGAAACAAAATGAAAAATCTATCCCAAAATGAACACGGCATGAAAACGAAGGTAAACGCACATAATTCTGTGGCGGCGCGTGTGTCTGCGCTGTTTGTGTCGGGAAAATAAAGTGTTTGATATTATTGTAATGTTACTTCTCGTCATATTTCAACTAACAATTAAAGCGGTGTAATTGGTGGGGCGGGGAGGGGGGCGTGTCCGGCATCGCTTTTATTGGGCCAAAATTGTCCGATATGGCCCGAGTAGGCGGAGTCGACTGTATTCATTATTTAAGGTGGCGTCCACACACCAGCAGCAGCGATCTGGACCAGTGAAGACCACTGGAAGCCCTGGAAGCTCATTTCTATTCACTCCACTCCTCCGTTCAAGTGTTCCACTGGGTTTGTCCGGTCAGCGTGAGGCGGGACGGGTTAACTTAACCCTCAGACTCGTTCCCTCCGTGGCCTTGGCTGCGAATTAAAAGGCAATATCCAGAGTCTGGCCATCATTCATTTATTCCCTGATCAAGGATGAAACTGGAGTGCAAGGGCGCGCAGCACTTCCTCGCTCCTGGAGCAAAAAGTGTTTGGGGTTTATGAATTAAGCAACGCGGAGGAATTGTGAGGATGTAGACGGTGCACTCGTCTGATCTTTACCAACTCTGAATCGTGGAGGGTTTTTTGGCCGCACTGCGCAGCAATTTCTCTCTTCGGTTGAAGATGACTCATCTACTTATTAATTACATTTGAATTTAATGTCATTTATCTTTAAAATCTTTTCAAATCAAACCTTCAGTACCACTGCAATGAAATAGGTACATCTATGAGTGCAAAGTTGTTTTAATATAATTGCATATTATTTATAGTTTATGTAATACGCGATATTGAAACAAAATGACGATCAGTATTTGTAAAGTCTGTGAAATGTGCTTTAGGCTCCGCCCTAGGTCTGGATCCATGTAGGAAGACCCCACCCCTTTTAGTGAACTAGATGGTAATAAAGTGTGCTTTAGGCTCCGCCCTACCTCTGGATCAACGTGAGAACCTTTCAGGGTCACACCCAGATTCCCGACTGACCAATGGCACGCCGAGATGATTCAACACACCAAATGTGCTAAAAGCCGAGGACTTAAGCGAAACTCAAACGACTTTATTCCCGCTAGCGTTAACAGCAGCCGTTAAACCCGTATCTGTGCGGCGCGGCTCTCTCATTAGGCCACACCCGCTTTCATCCGCGATGCCCTTTACGTGCGGCGACGCCTCTGTCCTGGCGCTCCTCAGACTGATGAATTCAGCGTGTCATCAAATGTTACCTTGAAACGACGCCACCCGGGTAATTGTGTCCGCAACAATGAAGGTGTAAGACACGCCCGGCTAATCTGATGAAGAGGACGGATATTGCAGGAGAAAGATAAAACAATTGCTTTTCTCCGCTCAGTCGCTCGGCGGGTTATTTAGCCACAACAACAACAACAACAAAACTGACTTGTGCTTTTGCGAAAAGGCAAATTCTATTGAAAAAATTCCAGTGAGATAAAAATGACTGAATGTGAATACATAATGAGCTTCAATTTTTTAGAGAGGCTTTGATCCAGAAAAAACATCTAATATCTATCTATCTATCTATCTATCTATCTATCTATCTATCTATCTATCTATCTATCTATCTATCTATCTAT
>CM051504.1:12240109-12247609 GCA_028031935.1 Paedocypris micromegethes
CTATCTATCTATCTATCTATCTATCTATCTATCTATCTATCTATCTATCTATCTATCTATCTATCTATCATCCATCCATCCATCCACCCATCCATCTATCTACTTATCTATCTATCTATCTATCTACTTATCCATCTATCTATCTACTCATCCATCTATCTAGCTAGCCATCCATCCATCCATCCATCCATCTATCTATCTACTTATCCATCTATCTAGCATTCATCCATCCATCCATCTACTTATCCATTCATCCATCCATCCATCCATTTATCTCTCCTTCCATCCATTGTTTATTACACAACTATTTAAACAGTAATATCCAGGTGAACACTGGTCGAGCACACACACAACTGAAGAGTGAAGCAACTCACCATCGTCCTCGATGAAGGGCGGATCCAGGAAGTGGCCGTAGATGGTCTTGAAGACGGAGCCGATGGAGTTGGTGGCTATCAGCGTGTAGTAGCCGTTGTTGAAGTGCGTGGGATTCTCAAAGGTCAAGCAGCCCTCCAGGTAATCCTGGTAGTACTCCATCTCCACGCGGATGAACTGGTTCTGCAGGATCTCCCGGTCCTTGTGGTACCAGCGCAGGGTGGGATGCGGGGACCCTCTCACCGTGAACTCAATGCAGGTGTGATGCCTCTGCTCCGGCTCGTCCAGCTTCAGGATCACTGGAGGAACTGACACACAAACACCTTCACTGTCTTGAAGAACATGAAGATCTCTTCTTAACTCAGTAATCCAGTCTGTCTGTCTGTCTGTCTGTCTGTCTGTCTATCTGTCTATCTATCTATCTATCTATCTATCTATCTATCTATCTATCTATCTATCTATCTATGCTCCGGCTCGTCCAGCTTCAGGATCACTGGAGGAACTGACACACAAAAACCTTCACTGTCTTGAAGAACATGAAGATCTCTTCTTAACTCAGTAATCCAGTCTGTCTGTCTGTCTNTCTATCTATCTATCTATCTATCTATCTATCTATTTATTTATCCATCCATCCGTCCGTCCGTCCGTCCATCCATCCACCAATAAATCAATCAGTCAATCAATCAATCAATCCATCCATCCATCCATCCATCCATCTATCCATCCATCCATCCATCCATCCATCTATCTACCATTCCATCCAGCACCTTCACTATCTTGAAGAACGCCAAGATCTCTTCTTAACTCAGTAATTCACTGACACACTCAAAATTGCACTATTGCACTTGGAATTGCACATGATATTTTGTCTTGTCACAATTGCACCATTGCACAGTTGTATTTTCGCACAACCTATATACTGTATTGTTGTTTCTTTCTTTTGTTTTCCCTGCATTTTTTCCTTCACTGTATTTTGGTGCAGTAGGACACAAAAATGTCCCCTAGTGGGATTAATAAAGTCTATCTTATCTTAGGTATTGTCACTAGAACGTACAGTTTAATATAGATTATATTTCTTTAAATATACTGTGCATGGATGGAAAGAAAGACGGACGGACAGATAACTAATGTGTTTTGATTGTGTCTGTTCCTTGGATTTTTCACTTCTTGCTCGTGTTCTTCATTTTCGACTGTTTAGACTCTTTCTGCGATGACACATTAGACTCGTTTGTTAGCGCTAAGCTAAGCTAACCGCTCGTGGATTGTAGTTTCTGTTTGTTGTAACATTAATGACTGTATTTAGTTGAAACGTACTTACTTCTTATATTTACACGCTTATTTGAAATTAAGCAGCCCCCCAATTTTTGAGCGTCGAAAATTTGAAAAAAGGTGTGCTTATATTTGCGTAAATATAGTAAATATTTAAATACACACACATAACAATCAATCAAACATTATTAAGCGTTTATAAACAACAACAAATCAGCATAAAAAAAAACAAACAAGATTCATCAAATCCATCACGGACGACTAAAGTGTCTTAATCGTGATCTTGGATTCCGCCTGTCATTCAGAGGGTCCCGCCCACCAGGGGGCGGAGACAGAGCGGCGGGCACGCGCCATATGTAACGGCGGCGTCTCCTGAGCGTGTTCAGTTTGCTCATGCATGATATAAAGCACTGTAAACATCAGCTGTAAGCGTGTACATGCTCATAGCCAGTGCTAGCGCGACAAAAACATACCTCATGAAAGATTCACGAACACACACACACACACACACACATATATATTCAGATTCGTCTCGAGAAGCAAAATATTTTGTGTGCGAGATTTTTTCATTCGTATTCTCATTTGTATACCAACTCTGCAAGATTTTTTTCCGTTCGTATTCTTTTTTTTTTGTTTTGTTTACCGTAGTGTATCCTAAATTTTACTATTTGTGGTGGCTGCTTCATGTAAATTTCTCATTGATGACAAATAAAGGTTTTCTTCTTCTTTTTTTCCCTTCTTTTTCTTTTTCCTCTTTTTATTCTTCTTTTTATTATTTTCATTCATTCTTCTTATTCTTATTATTTTTATTCTTTTCATTCTTTTCATTCTTCTTTTTCTTCGTCTTCTTCTTGTATTATTTTATTTATATTATTATTAGTATATGATGCCCCTCTCTGAGTCGCCACCTTATCGTGGTAGAGGGGTTTGCGTGCCCCAGTGATCCTAGGAGCTATGTTGTCGGGGGACTTAGGGCCCCTGGTAGGGTCACCCATGGCAAACAGGTCCTAGGTGAGGGGGCCAGACCAAGCGCGGCTCAAAAAAACCCCTATGAAAGGCAACATAAAGACCAAGTTTCCCTTGCCCGGACGCGGGTCACCGGGGCTCCCCTCTGGAGCCAGGCCCGGGGGTGGGGCACGAGAGCGAGCGCCTGGTGGCCGGGCTTTCGCTCATGGGGCCCGGCCGGGCCAAGCCCGAACAAGGGACATGGGTCGCCCCTCCAGTGGACTCACCACCTGCAGGAGGGGCCATAGGGGTCGGGTGAAGGAAGAGTTGGGTGGCAGCCGATGTCGGGGACCCTGGCGGTCCGACCCTCGGCTACATAGGCTGGCTCTAGGGACGTGGAACGTCACCACTCTGGTTGGGAAGGAGCCTGAGTTGGTGCGCGAGGTCGAGCGTTTCCGACTAGATATAGTTGGACTCGCCTCGACGCACAGCTTGGGCTCTGGAACCAGCCTTCTTGACAGGGGTTGGACCCTGTTCTATTCTGGAGTTGATCCGGGTGAGAGGCGCCGGGCGGTGTGGGCATACTTATTGCCCCCCAGCTCGGCTCCTGTGTGTTGGGGTTCTCCCCGGAGGACGAAAGGGTGGCTTCCCTCCGCCTTCGGGTGGGGGGACGGTTCCTCACTGTCATTTGTTGCTATGCACCAAATGGCAGTGTGGACTATCCTCCCTTTTTGGGGTCTCTGGGGAGAGTGGTGGAGAGGGCTCCCCCCGGAGACTCCATAGTCCTCCTGGGAGACTTCAACGCTCACGTGGGCAACGACAGTCAGACCTGGAGTGGGGTGATTGGGAGGAACGGCCCCCCCGATCAGAACCCGAGCGGTGTTCTGTTGCTTGACTTCTGTGCTTATCACGGATTGTCAGTAACGAACACCATGTTCAAACATAAGAGTGTCCACATGCACACGTGGCACCAGGACACTCTAGGCAGAAGTTCGATGATCGACTTTATAATCGTTTCATCGAACTTGCGGCCGCATGTTTTGGACACTCGGGTGAAGAGAGGGGCGGAGCTGTCAACTGATCACCACCTGGTAGTGGGTTGGCTCAGATGGTGGGGGAAGAAGCCGGTCAAACCTGGCAGCCCAAACGATCTGTGAGGGTCTGCTGGGAACGTCTGGTAGATCCCTCCATTAGAGAGAGTTTCAACTCACACCTCCGGCAGAGCTTCTCCCAGGTTCCGGAGGAGGTGGGGGACATTGAGTCAGAATGGACTCTGTTCCGCACCTCCATTGTCGAAGCTGCAGGCCGGAGCTGTGGTCGCAAGGTCATCGGTGCCTGTCGGGGCGGCAACCCCGAACCCGCTGGTGGACACCAGTGGTGAGGGATGCTGTCAAGCTGAAGAAGGAGTCTTACCGGGCCTTTTTGGCCTGTGGGACTCCTGAGGCAGCTGACAGGTATCGGTGGGCGAAGCGAAACGCATCTTCGGTGGTCGCTGAGGCAAAGGCCCGGGTTTGGGAGGAGTTCGGCGAGACCATGGAGAACGACTTTCAGACGGCTTCAAAGAAATTCTGGTCCACCATCCGGCGCCTGAGGAGGGGGAAACAGTGTGCCATCAACACCGTTTACGGTAGAGATGGGGGGCTGTTGACCTCAACTCAGGACGTTGTGGATCGGTGGGGAGAGTACTTTGAAGACCTCCTCAATCCCACCAACACGTCTTCCGAGGAGGAAGCAGAGCCTCTGGAATCGGGGATGGGTGCTCCTATCTCTGTGGCCGAGGTTGCCGAGGTAGTTAAAAAGCTCCGCGGCGGCCGGGCCCCGGGGATAGATGAGATCCGCCCAGATCTCCTTAAGGCTCTGGATGGTGTGGGGCTGTCTTGGTTGACACGCCTTTACACCATCGCGTGGTCATCGGGGACAGTGCCTCTGGAGTGGCAGACTGGGGTGGTGGTTCCTCTTTACAAGAAGGGGGACCGGAGGGTGTGTTCCAACTACAGGGGGATCACACTCCTCAGCCTCCCTGGGAAAGTCTATTCAGGGGTACTGGAGAGGAGAGTTCGTCTGATTGTCGAGTCTCGGATTGAGGAGGAGCAATGTGGTTTTCGTCCCGGACGTGGAACTACGGACCAGCTCTATACCCTTTTCAGGATCCTGGAGGGATCATGGGAGTTTGCCCAACCAGTCTACATGTGTTTTGTGGACTTGGAGAAGGCATTCGACCGTGTCCCTCGGGGACTCCTGTGGGGGGTGCTCCGGGAATATGGAGTACCGGAGCCCTTGTCACGGGCTGTCCGGTCTCTGTATGACCGGTGTCAGAGTTTGGTTCGTATTGCCGGTAGCAAGTCATTTCCATTTCCAGTGAGAGTTGGGCTCCGCCAAGGCTGCCCTTTGTCACCGATTCTGTTCATAACTTTTATGGACAGAATTTCTAGGCGCAGTCGAGGCGGAGGAGGGATCCGTTTCGGCGACCTCGGGATCGAGTCTCTGCTTTTTGCAGATGATGTGGTCCTGTTGGCTTCGTCGGGACGTGATCTCCAGCTCTCACTGGATCGATTTGCTGCCGAGTGTGAAGCGGCCGGGATGGGAATCAGCACCTCCAAGTCCGAGACCATGGTTCTCGACCGGAAAAGGGTGGAGTGCCCCCTGCAGGTCAGAGACAGGGTCCTTCCCCAAGTGGAGGAGTTTAAGTATCTCGGGGTTTTGTTCACGAGTGGGGGGAGGATGGAGCGGGAGATCGACAGACGGATCGGTGCTGCGTCCGCGATAATTAGGACGCTGCATCGGTCCGTCATGGTGAAGAGAGAGCTGAGCCAAAAAGCAAAGCTCTCGATTTACCAGTCGATCTACGTTCCTACCCTCACCTATGGCCACCAATTGTGGGTGGTGACCGAAAGAACGAGATCCCGGATACAAGCGGCGGAAATGAGCTTCCTCCGCAGGGTGGCTGGGCTCTCCCTCAGAGATAGGGTGAGGAGCTCGGCCATTCGGGAGGAGCTCGGAGTAGAGCCGCTGCTCCTTCGGGTTGAGAGGGGCCAGATGGGGTGGTTCGGGCATCTGGTAAGGATGCCCCCCGGACGCCTTGCTGCTGAGGTGTTCCGGGCATGTCCCACCGGGAGAAGACCCAGGGGCAGACCCAGGACGCGCTGGAGAGACTATGTCTCCCGGCTGGCCAGGGAACGCCTCGGAATTCTTCCGGAAGAGCTGGAGGACGTAGCTGGGGCAAGGGAAGTCTGGGCCTCCTTACTGAGGCTGTTGCCCCCGCGACCCGGCCCCGGATAAGCGGCAGAAGACGGTACGGTATTATTATTATTATTATTATCATCATTATTATTATTCTTTTTTCTTATAAGACGTCTTTTTTTTTCATTCTTCTTTTTCTTCTTCTTTACTCTTTTTATGATATTTCTTCTTGTTTTGTTCTTTTAATTCTGCTTATTTGTCTTCTTCTTCTTCTTATTATTATTTTTATTCTTTTCATTCTTCTTCGTTTTCTTCTTCTTTTTATTATTTTTCTTCATCTTTTTATTCTTCTTTTTGTTTTGTTCTTATTCTGCTTATTCTGCTTCTTCTTCTTCGTCTTTTTCTTCTTCTTCTTCAGACCAATCATTACGTCAGCTATGACGTAATCGCATTTAAAATGTCAGTGTGAGATGACGTGTGGTGAGACAAAATCACAACTGAAATAAACACATCGCCCATGTATTTAGTGTGCATTAAACGCTAATTACGAATTAAAAAAAAATTGAGATAAGTTGTTTAAGTTAACAAGTTCTTAGCAGTTAAATCTGTACCACACCTTAAACTATATTGTAATGATCAGACGCAGAAAATCATGGCGCTCATCACAACCCAGACACGTATATTTCTACTTTTAAAGACGTATTTACAGCCGACTGGCTCGTTCATTATTAATATCATGAAGAAAGGCTCTTCATTAAAAAGCAGAAAATTGATGATTTTCTAAATGTACATGTTATGCACAATTTTCTCCGTCTAGCACGATATATTAAGCGCTTTTCACAACTTCTCGTTCAATTAACGCCACGTCTAACAGGTATGAAGCTGATAATTGGCCTCGCCTGCGTTCACCACAGTGACACTTTTCGTGCTTTAAACCAGTTAAACATTATTTAGTTTGATGAAAAACAGTCTTGACAATGCACAAAAAAATTCCACATTCCACATTGTTGTCTCTTTCGAAATTTTCTTGAAAGTATATCATAAAATATAATTCAACTTTAATGGTCTGGTTTACAAACGTTTACAAACGACTTGGATAAAAAATTAAGTTCATGAACGTGTGACGGTCTCCACGTGGTTGCAAAATCCATATAGTGGAACAAATCAATACAGGTTTTCACGTGAGCTAGCTGAGCATTTCCTGCCACTTCGGTAGATCCTTCTAACGTATGTCTACAACCAGGAGCTAAAATTGACACCAGAAAGTGAGAAAAGACCAAAAAAGCTGAGAACGAATGGACTCACACAGCACGCTGAGCTGAAGCGAGGTGTTGGTCATCCCCACCACGTTCTCCGAGATGCAGGTCAGCAGAAAGGCGTTGTCGTCCCGGCTCACGTTGACCAGCGTCAGGTTGATGGAGTGGATGTTGGGCCAGTAAACGTTGGACTGGAGATGAGACGAGAGCGGAGGAGATGAGAGAGCGCATTGGGCTGGACCAGAAGGTCGAGAGAAGACGTCTGAAGGCACCTGGTGCGTGTTGATGGAGTGAAGGCCGCTGACGGTCCAGTCCACCTCGGGTAACGGAGATCCGGAACCGTTGCAGCTCAGGGTGACGTTATCGCCCTCCATCACCGTCAGGTTACTGTGAGCCACGCTGATCTCCGGCAGGTCTGTGGGGAAAAAAACGTTCTAGGCGTCAAACTTGACTAAATAATACACGAAAGACTGATACA
>CM051504.1:12262991-12276381 GCA_028031935.1 Paedocypris micromegethes
AAAAAAAAAAAAACGCAACAATTTTAGGGCCTTTTTTTAAACAAGGAACAAAAACAGAACAAGACTGGAAAATGAAAATGGGTCGAAATGTGGAATCCCAAGACAATAAAGTGCCACAGTAAATAAACTGGCACAATTTTGTAGATTTTCTAAGAAAGAGAAATGAAAAGTGTTGTAGATGTTTCGCTTTCATCTCTGCTACACAGATTATCAAATGCATACAATATATCAGCAATTAATATTGTGACGTGTGTCCCAGACTCTTTGTTATTGTCACAAAAAATGTTAATCGCTTTAAAAATCCTTAAGCCTTCTATTATGTTCGGGTAAAATTGACCCGTTTTCAAAGTTTAAAAATATTTTTTAAATACCTGAAAGTGTTTTTTCACTTGGCTTATTTGGTGTAACTATCATATAAAAAATATAATGATTCAGTTGACATATTTATAACACCACGCTACATGTTTATGTTACAAAGATACTGTTCGGGTCAAATTGACACATGTTAAAAGTTTAAAAATGAAAATAAAAAAACAAAAAAATAAAACTTAAAATTGTTTGTTCCCTTTGAAACTTCTCCTGTTTGTCATAAAAACAAAAAATAGTCCCGTTGGCACATTTGTAACACATGTTTCTGTTACAAAGATAATGTTCGGGTCAATTTCAGACCCTTCAGACAAAATAGAAGCTAAAAAGAGTCAGAAAGATCAAAAACTATTTGTTTCTTTGCAACAATGAGACATAATACACCACTGTCTCACACACACACACTCTATTCTATCCCTCTATAGGGGAACTTTTTCGACTACAACAAGCTGACTATATATATATATATATATATATATATATATATATATATATATATATACAACACAACACAACTCTTAGGTTTCTGACGCCTCGCCAAAGCTATAAACACGTTCTACCAGGTTTCCGCCAGTTTTCACCGGCGTCAACCATCACAAACCAGGTTTCGGACAGTTTCCGGCGCCTCGAGACGTTCACGAGAACAATGGCGAGAGGTTTTTACTCACATGTAGCGGAGATGCGGGTTCTGTGCAAACGCTCGCGGCTGGATCGTGCGTAAGTTGCAGTTCATTATCGTCCTGAGAAAGAAGGGAAAAACAACGACAGGTTAGTTCCACACAAAATGTTCATTTTGTTGACGAAATATTTTCCTCATTGTCTTTGTTAACGACACTTTTCCCCTGCGAAAACGAAACGGGAACTATATAACAACTTTCGCTTTGGGGTGAAAACTACATTTATTGACACTTTCGTCAACGAATAAAAACTAAACGAAAATGCCTTTTATGACGATGTCCAATCATAATTCGAGCTTGTGGAGAAAGGCGGGTGAACGCGCTCACAGAACCAATCAGGACACGACGCCTTTCAGCTGCAAGGAAAGCACGTTTAGCTATAGAGGCCAGTGTCTTTAAAAACGTCTTCTCCAGCAGGAAAAAGCACTCAGATATATGAATTATGAAATTTTGATATATGAAATTTTACATTCAGCACGACCTTGAAAAAACTATCAGTGTGGAGCAACAATCACGAGCAGAAACACAACACACCTGAAGCGCCATCTGCTGATCAAACTACTTTATTCACCGTGCAACCATTTGTTACTTATAAACGTGATGTTAATTTTATTTGACTGTATTTAATTCCTCTTTGATGAGGTTTCAATTGTGAGAATACATTTATTTGGATGGAAAAAAAAGTTCATAAAAATAATTTCAAGAAAAACAAGTGTTTTTCCAAATAAGTAAGATCTTTCTATATATTGTACATCTTCATAGTTAACTACGTATTTAGATTTCTTAGACACAGCAACTGTAGTAAACATTTAGAATATATAGCACTTGTATTTTCGTTGACTGAATCTATACTGTAATTTAGTCGACTCAAATGTTGCGATATTTAGTCGACTAAAATTATCCGAAATAACAATAAATTGGGACTAAAACAAAACTGACTTTTCCTCAACACACTACGACTAAAACTAAAATAAAAACTCTTTGTCAAAAGGAAAAGTCACATGATAAGTTGAAGCGAGCGTCCTGAGGTGACCGCACCAGGCCAGTAATGGTGAATGACGCCGCTAGTGGATCATTCAGAAGTTCATCAGGTTGATGCGCCGCTCACGATGATAAACTGCCTTCGTCTTCTCACCGTCTTTCCGTCTCTTCGGAGAGTGTCATTAGAATAATGGAATCCTCAGGGTCCCCAGTGTCAGCGTGGCAGCTGGAGCGGTGAGTGGTAATGACGCCGTCCTCTTCATTACACAAATGTGATGCAGAAAGTGATTACACTCACGGACGCCGATCAGCGGGGAATTAGCTCCGTTACGGTTACGGCTCTGCGGCGAACTTCGTTTCACTACTCGTGAAAAATGATGATGCGGTTGGGCCGGTGTTCTGAAAATTCTTCCTACAGCTCAGAATGTCCTACGCTTACGTCACTGCTCAGCTGTTCCTAGCTAGACTAACGCACTAAAAAAAACACGTCAAAACTGAATACTGATATAAATAACTACAATATGATGCAACTAGGGCTGTCAAAGTTAACGCGTTAACGCATGCGATTAATTACATTTGTTTAATCGCACTTCCGGTTTTCAGGCTCTTCCAATTTGCCAGTATTTACGGTTTTACCGGTTTTTGAGTTTCACTTAAAAACCATTCTAAGCTTTATGTAAGTTCTTCACATTTGTTTCATTTTAGAGTGATAAATATTAGTTTGTTAGTTAATATAAGTTAGTTTGTTTTCAGCTGACAAAAAAAAGGCAAAACGTGCTTCAAGTTTTAGTTTTATTATTATTATTCATTTTTTACAAAAAACAATGTTCTGTTTTTATTAAGAGTGTAACCTAAAAAAAATGAGCACTTCAAACTTTCAATTGTGTATAACACATATGGGTGTCCAAAATTTAATCAATTTTTTTGTAATTAAATTACTTTTCTAATTACTTTTGTCAAATTCACAAGTGCTTTATTTATTTATCGTACTTTGTTTCTTTTCTCAATAGGGTTGACGTAAAAACTACCCTCAAGTATCTAATATGCAGCTCAAAATCTGACTTCACATTTATATTGCATAAATAAAAAATTTTTTATTTATAACATTTTTTTATTAAAAACGGTTAAACATCACGTTGCTTTCACTCTGTGTGCAACCAAGCAAAACTAACTACTACATGGAATTCTACGATAATGTACAGTGGGAGAAATACAGTGTCGGCGAGAGAAATGTGACTCATGTACATTTACATATTTGTCATATTCATGCTGCTAATTAATTATATATATTATATAACGCTGCTGTGTGTCTGTTGTGTGAACAACAGTGGTGAGTCGCGCGGAAGCTGACGACCTTCAGAAGGTCACTCACAGAGGTCAAACGCGTTTCCCAACGCGGGACGAGAAGAGAGAGAGAGAGCACGCGGTTAATAAAAGAAAACGTGGCTATTTATAGTTCATTCATCCATTTTCTCAACTGCTTTTCTGTTTCTGGGTCACGGGGAGCTGTAGCCAATCACGGCAACTCTGGGCGAGACACCAACCCTGGATTGGTGGAGGAGCTTAATCGTTAAAATATCGCAATCTCGACTCCACTCCCCTCACAATCTTAATCCAGCATTTATTAATTTAATTAATCAAAATTGTCAAAAAATTATCGAAATTGAAATTCAGAACATAATCGTTCAAATTTTTCCAGGACGATAGTTTCGATAACTTTCTCTTTAAGAAAACTTCAATACATAATTCAGTTTGTATCTTCATAACTTTGGTTGTTGATGTTCAATAAATAATCATATAGAAGATCTGTGTGTGTTTCCATCGATTATTTTAAAATCAAGTAACGCACACTTTATTTGTGTATTATTAATTATTCATTAGTCTCTCACTTTCAAGGTGAGCATATTTATTGTACAAACCCTGTCAGTGAACTTTGGGGCAAAAAATGGTGATCTTTACAAGAAAAAAAAAAATACAAAATCGTGTATTTTAGTTTATTCTAAGCAAAAAAAATTGATAAATAAAAAATTGTGATTGTGATATTTTATCGTGATTCTCATTTCATCCAGAATGCTGCAGCTCTAATTAGAGGCTGACCAATCACAGAGCGGGACACACGGACACACCCACATTCTCACTCTCAAAAGCGATTTTTCAATTTTTTAGAAAATGTGTTTACTCACAGCTTCTGCAGACCCGTGTACAGCTCCATGTCCACGTCTTTGAGAATCTGCAGTCCCGTCCAGTTCTCGATGTGTCTGGGGACGAGAAGGAGAGAGACGCGCTGAAAACAACACGTACTCGTCCGTCCCACAGCGTTTCTGCCCGTCTGATGAGGCAGGAGCCCGACGGGACGTCCCGTGTCTCTCCGGCAGATGGGCCGTGATTCCTGAAATAATTACCACAGTAGCTCGTTCCTCAGAGAAGGTGCTGGAACAGCAAGACCACCGCGTGAAGATAAACCCATCAGTGGACGTGTTAAACTCCATCGTTCCGCAGTGTGTTCCAGTGTTCTTTCTGACGAGGATTTTTTTATTTAGTTTTAGTCATGGTCTTTTTTTGACTAAAGGCTAGCACCCTTTTTATCAAATTTCTCACCCTCAAAAATTTGGGTGGTGCTTATAATCGCAGATTTAAAATACACGCGTATATAAGCCCGCATTTTTCTGTATTTTAGGTCAGGAACAATCACAAATAAACGGAAACACGTCGTTTTTATGCGCGTGTGTATCTATATAATGTTAAACAATGGTGCGTAGACAGACGTGCTACAGTAGAAGCTTTTATTAGCTCAATAACAGAAATAAAGAAACATTAGACACACCGCGACACTTAACAGAGACTAAATAACACTGGGAGAAGTCAGATTAAACTAAATACAGTCATTAGTATTACAACAAACAGAAACTACAAACCTCGAGCGGTTAGCTTAGCTTAGCGCTAACAAACGGCTCCAATGTGTCATCGCAGAAAGAGTCTAAACAGTCGAAAATGAAAAACACGAGCAAGAAGTGAAAAATCCAAGAAACAGACACGATCAAAACGCTGGGTCTGATAAACAGGGGATAATAATCCTTCACTTCGATTCTCTTCACAGCGTCAGATAAACAGAGAGCTCGACCGGCCTCACGCAGCTGCTCTGTGAATGCCAGACTGGTGCAAAGGATCTTGGGAAATTAAGTTCTGATCACTAAAATTGACTTTTTTGTTATCTATCAGTCAAGTAAAACGATATCCAAATGTTACGAGTCAAAAAAAATCATACTAAAAAAAGTATTAACGTAATTAAACCAGAAATGTAAATGTTTTTTTTTTTTTGGAATTTTTATTTTGTGGCTGAAATACCAGGGGGTGATTATTTTCGCTTATATATGTGTATACATATTGCATTTTTTTTTTTTTTTTTTGGAAAAGAGTCCAATACTATTATTTTGCTACAAGTTTTTACCGATTTTATTTGCAAACATCGTGCAAACACAGTCTAGAGGAGTGAGAGAGAGAGAGGGAGTGAGAGAGAGAGAGAGAGAGAGAGAGAGAGAGGGAGGGAGGGAGGGAGGTAGGTAGGTAGGTAGGTAGGTAGGTAGGTAGGTAGGTAGGTACGTAGGTAGGTACGTAGGTAGGTAGGTAGGGAAATGGAGATATGGAGATATGGATAGATAGACAGAGAGAGAGAAAGAGAGAGATAGACAGATGGATGAAGATATGGAGAGATAGATAGATAGACAGACAGACAGATATATAGAGAAATGGAGAGATAGATAGACAGACAGACAGACAGACAGACAGACAGATTTATTATAGCACTTTTCAGGAACCCAAGATCCTGAGAGAGAGAGAGAGAGAGAGAGAGAGAGAGAGAGAGAGAGAGAGAGAGAGAGAGAGAGAAAGAGAAACAGAGAGAGAGAGAGAGAGAGATGGATAGATGGATGGATAGATGAATGGATAGACAGAAAGACAGACAGATATAGATAGATAGATAGATAGATAGATAGATAGATAGATAGATAGATAGATAGATAGATAGATAGATAGATAGATAGATAGATAGATAGATGTATTATAGCAGCTTTCAGGAATGTCCTGAAAGATAGATAGAGAGAGAGAGAGAGAGAGAGAGACAGAGACAAAGAGAGAGACACACACTTCTGGATGGTCTTCCAGCTGGAGTAAACACAGTGTAGAGGAGTGAGAGATGTAGTAAGTGTGTTCTCCCACAGGCTCGAGTCAGATTTAATGTTCTGTTGACACGTAACAAACCTGTCGCACTGCAGCTAATGCGCCGCTTCAGGAGCGACTCCGGGACGCTGATTTCCCCGCAGACGGAAGATTCGGGATTTGAGCCGCTCCGGATGGAGACCGGAAGCCCAGTATATAGAAATATAAGCGAATATAAGCACCCCCGAATTTTTCAGCCACAAAACAAAAATTACAAAAAAAAAAAAAAAAACAAACATTTTTACATTTCTGGTTTAATTGCGTTAATATTCTCCTACACATACTATTTATTTTTATTGAACAAACCTAACGATGGAGACCGGACGCTCAGACGCCGTCTAAAAATCTGCTCGTTGATGTAGTTTTGTTTATATTTGACGTAAAAGTCGCGTTCGGTTCTCAAACACGCAAAGCAGAAGGTGTTTACTGCAGAAACTAATTACAGAGAATTAAATGAAGAAACGTAGAAGATATCATTGAGTGAGAGAGATAGAGAGAGGGAGAGCTGGATTGATAGAGGATGACACACAAGAAAGGTGGATGGATGGATGGATGGATGGATAGATAGATAGATGTGTAATCTGATAGATAGAAGGATGAATGTATGGATGGATCAATGTATAGATGGATGGATGGATAGATAGATGTGTAATCTGATAGATAGAAGGATGGATGGATGGATGGATCAATGTATAGATGGATGGATGGATGGATGGATGGATAGATAGATATGTGTAATCTTATAAATAGATAAATAGATTGATGAATGGATGGATGGATAGACATACAGACAGATAGATAGATGTGTAATCTCATAGATAGATGGATAGACAGATGGACAGATAGATAGATTGAAAGATAGATAGATAGATAGATAGATAGATAGATAGATAGATAGATAGATAGATAGATAGATAGATAGATAGATAGATACTGTACGTATTTAAAATCGACAGATAAACAAACAGATGGATAGACAGACATATCTAAAATGTAATTATACTAATATCTAATATAATTATACTAAATATACTAATATACTATGGCTTAAGTGTGTCACCTTCACAGTGTGTGTGTGTGTGTGTGCGTGCGTGCGTGCGTGCGTGCGTGTGTGTGTGTGCGCGCGCGAACTTCACTGGATCGTACAATCCAGCAGGGCACAATTTTGAAAAAAAAAAAAAAGATATCGAAATTTGATAAAATGCTGAAATAAAAAAAGAGCATCATTTTGATAGTGGTTTTCCTGACAAATTCACCTACCATAAAAAATAAATGCTGATGTAATAAGTGTGTGTGTGTAGCGTGTGTATGTATATATTTAGACATACACACACGCACTGCATTATTTAGGAGCAGTAACTGGTTTTAAAAGCTTTTTTTTTCTGCGTTGAATCTGGTGGAGTGATGGAGGTTACGCTGAAGCCAGCGCTTCTTCTTCTTCTTCTTCACTCTCGAGCCACACACCAACCGTGAGCAAAGCGTCTGAAGATAGTGCTGACAGAAGCCCTTCTGAACCGGGTCTCCTCCACCCTTCATCCACCCGAAGCTCCAGACAAAACCACAGTGAGAGTGAAGAGCTCCAGCCAGACTGAGAGAACCACCACCACCACCACCACGCCAACCATCAGCATCACCAGCGGGTTTACCACACACACAAACACACACACACACACGGGTTAGTTTCACTGGATGGATGGATGGATGGATAGATAGATAGATGGATAGATGGATAGATGGATAGATGGATAGATTGATAGATAGATAGATAGATAGATAGATAGATAGATAGATAGATAGATAGATAGATAGATAGATAGATAGATAGATAGATAGATAGATAGATAGATAGAGGAGAAAGACAGATAGATAGATAGACAGACAGACAGACAGACAGATAGATAGTTTCGCTAGCCGTTGTTGATGCAGTAGCAGTGTGTAAATAAACTATTCCATCACTTCCCTCTTTTGTTCTGGCCGTGTGGAACAGCGTGTGAATCTGGCAGCGCTTCAGCTCACAAGTGTTTAACGCGCGTCCCATCTGGAGGCCAGCGGTGTGTGTGTGTGTGTTTATGTGAAAGTGTGTGTGCGCGTGTGTGTGTTTAACTCTCCTGTTGTGTTCGTTTCAGAGGAGCATCAATAATGTTCACCGGTCAGTTTGACCCCGGGGACTTTTATTATGTATATAAGTGTCAGAAACTAAAAAGTTTCCCAAAATTGTGTCTCATTTTTGCAAAAAAAAAAAAAACAAAAAAAAAAAACAAATAGTATTTGATGTTTTTAGCTTCTATTGTGTCTGAAGAGTCAAATTGACTCTAACAGTATCTTTGTTACATATATTACAAATATGACAACTAAATCATTATTTTTTTTTTACTTTACTTTACACTTATTTATCCAGAGTCATTATTTATCCAAAGTGACTTACATTTCATTACCATTTTTATGATAATTACACCAAATAAGCCAAGCAGGAGAAGCTTGGCTTATTATGTAAAAAATTTCTTTTCGGAAATTTTTAAAATATTTTTAAACTTTGAAAACATGTCAATTTCACCCAAACATAATATATATATGAATAATATATATGAAATAATATATAAATATATGATATATGGAGTTGGATCTGCCACCCAGGCATTGCCGGTTCTAATCCTGCTCCTGTGTGTGTGTGTGTGCGTGTGTGTGTGTGTGTGTGTGTGTGCGTGTGTGTGTGTGTGTGTGCGTGTGTGTGTAACTTCACTAGTTGCCATATCTCAATCACTTCACTTCACTTCACACTTCACTTCACTTTACTTTAAATGCAGAGCACAATTTCCATACTGCCCCTAGTGGCCACACTGACACACTCCCTTTTTTTTCGTCTTCTGAAGACTTTGTGAAGAAACTCAAATCTCCGTGTCATCACGTCCGATCCGTGTTCATGCAACGTCGTGTTAGTGTGTCAAAGAAGACTGAATCTCACTGAAGACGTCAAGACGATATTAAACTCCATCTCCTCAGATGGTCCTAGACTCAGTAAGAACCTTTCACGTGCGGCAGAAACGGCGTCTGAGTGACGATCACAAGTCGTTTAATGTAACAGATGTCAAATAAGCGCGTCTGACACTTTCATACATCCCATTTCCACATATTCCGAGTCCTCGGAGAAATCACAAATCTGACAGGAGACCAACAGGCTTTTAATAAGGAGGGGCATTTTCCATTTGAAAACGTTCCTGCGTTCTCAATCTCGTTGTCGATCCGCTCACTTTTCTCTATATTTCCAAGAAAAGGTGAAAGATTTAATTTCAAGATATTATTAATATCCAGTGATCGAAGGATCCGTCAAGAATTTTACATTTACCTATAAGGTGGAAATACTATTATAGGACTATAAGACTATAAGGGGCACGGAAAATCCAAAAAAAAATGGACTCACCGCCTTATAAACCGGAAGAAATGTGTGCATTATTTGTGAGAAAAATATTTATTAATGGTGTATTAATAAACCTTAAAAAAGAGGTTTATTAATGGTTCTCCTTGTACACTAATACTGCACGGAGAATCCGAGAAAACGGACTCCATAACGCCTTATAAACTGGAAAAACATGTGTGCCTTTTTTGTGAGAAGAAAAAAAAAAGATTTAATAATGGTTTATTAATAAACCTTAAAAAGAGGTTTATTAATGGTTCGTCTTGTACGCTAATAGTTACAGACTGTTCTCTAAATGTAGCAGAAGTGTTACAAGTACGTAACATGTTATAACACAGTGTTACAGAAATGTTTCAGCGGTGTGTGATCTACTTCATTACACCAGACTACTGGTTACACGTTTGTTTGTATCTTTTTTTGCATGTATCCTTCCACATTTGAATCGAGCAAGTTTAATAACTGACTGTCGTATCCAAAAAACGGTTCTTTGTCTAAACTTCTGTTCTTTATAAAAAAAAAAAAAAACACACGACGCGATGATTAAAGTTAATTTCAAAATCACGAGGAGTGGCACAGACTGAGATTCTGCCTCTGCTCCTCAGTTATAACCTTTATTCAGAAGAGAAAATATCGTAGACGTAACAAACTGTTACCCCCAAACCAGGAAATGTTTTTCTCATCTGCAACTGAATCCTATACATCACCATATATATTCACCAGCGTGAAGAAGAACCTCACAATGCCGTATCAGGACATGTGAGCAAAGAGACAGTTACGGGAAGTGTGCGAGACGTTTGCTTTCTTCAAGGTTTTAGTACTGCTCGAATCAGATCTGAGCAATAAGCACACACACTTAGAAAAAGTCAACTTAACCTTTTTCATCTGCGATTCAAGCTTACTCAATATTAAACATTTACGGCATTTCAAAGCTCATTTTCCTCAACGCTGACCATTTTTTTTCTTCTCTTACTAGTGTATCCGAAAACACTCTAAACGCAAAGAATGATAATTAACAAGGAACTGGAAATAATTCCACTTGGCGAGAAATTTCTGGAATGTAGTGACCTAGGAAAAAAAAAAGAAAAAAAAGATCAAAGGAATCTTGTTCGTGGATTGGATTTCTTTAAAATTTGATGGCGGAGGGTGTAACGCGGGTCTGTGCGATGTGAAAGACTCTCATCTCAGCGCTGTCATTCTGCTCCTGTTGAGATTCTACTACACGCAGCTTTGATTTCCGTCTTCATCTAGACTCCAGAGTAAAGAGCGCATGTGAGACGTCTGCCTCTCCTCTCGCTGGTGGATGATTATTTCATGATGTGATCTTTTTAATGAGATATTTTGCTTGTTTAACGCGAGATGTCGGTTTTTTTCCTCACACGCCGCCTTGCATTGATTCCTAACACGTGGAAAGAAACCGCCAATAGAGAAACTATCAAGAGAATTGGAAGAAAACGGATGAGTAAAATGAAAAATATATTCACAGCTTGTAAAAAAAGTGTCTTCAGTGGAAAAGCGCTGATAAAAAGTCATTTATACTATCGTATTAACACGAATATAAGAAAAAAAAGAAAAACCCAGAAAAAAACCCAAACATTAAAATTACGTAAATTTTCTATTAAAAATAGTATTTTTTCATTATTTTTACTTGAATTAATTAATTAAAAAAATACATTCTAGTCTTAAAAACTCCCATAATGCATTGAGCCCTTGTAGCCGTTAGCGCGGATCAACCGGATGCAATATGATTTGTCTATTCAAATATTAATGATTGTATTTAGGTTAATCTTTCTTCTTCTTGCTTATATTCGCGTTAATGCGGTATTTTAATGATACAAAAAATACAATGCAAATTTAATCGAAACTATCACATAATAATAAAGCTGCGAGCGTTAAATGGGATATCCAAGCCTTAAATCAATACTTCCATCAAGTGGATGATAAGCATCATTAAAGAACACATTTGCTAATTATTTTGTAGTGTTATTACATAATACATATTCGATATTTTTCATGAATTCTCCACTGTATTTATAGCATCATTTATAGCATCACAATTTATAGCATCACCTATTTTTAATTTGCTTGATATTATATGCAAAAAATAAGTTAGATTATTGTCAAACAAGTGCCATACGTTTGGCAATGATACAGTATATTGTTTGTTATATATAACATCATAATATAAAATAATAATATTAATAATAACAATAACAAAATAATAACAATAACATATGTATTAATAATAATTAATAAGACATTAAATACTACTACTACTACTACTACTACTATTAATAATAATAATAATAATAATAATAATAATAATAATAATAATAATAATAATAATAATAATAATAATAATAGAGACTTTGATTTGGGCATCTAACTCTATCAAATTCAAACTCATTAAATTTGGAGTTAAATGCAAAACTCTGAAAGGTGCATGGAAGGTTCTCGGCCTCTGGTCTGGAGTTTCAGTTTGAGTTATTACTCAGATCACAGTGTTATTATGCATTATGGAGGATTATGCAGTGGATTCCTTACACGGATTCATTATTGAAAATAATGACTTGACCTGGAAACCTCACAGCCGCAGTCCGATACAGACATTTATTAAAGAGCTAGCAGGATTAATCAACTATTATTTTACATTAATTGACACGTTTGCTGTTGAATAAAACCACAATTACCGACGCTAAGCTTCAGTGGCAACCGAATCCCTAAACTGTACTTTCTCTAAAACTCTGCCTTATTATCCATAAGTGGACTATTATATTATCCACAGAATCTCCCGTAGCCGATATACAGTGCACAGAAGCGGATGAGAATAAATCGATACATTATTTAAGTGTGAATGCAGAATTTAATGTAACTGTTGCCTGTAAAAAAAAAAGTTATTTTATATAAACACGAAATTCCTCCACTGTTTTTCTAAATAAATATATAGAGCATATAAAAAATAATATTAAATAAATAATACATTCAATATTAATATGTTTATTTACGTTCTTAGTTCAAGACCAATGCAAAGTCGCTAATATATTATTATAATAAAATCATAACAATATTAATATTAAAAAAAACTAATTTTAAAGATATAACATATATATAACATGTGTGTATATATATTCTGTATATATACGTACATATTGTAGTTTTTACTTATATAAACATTGTGTACCAATAATTATTCATAAAAACCTGTGTGTGTGTGTGTGTGTGCGTGTGTGTGTGTGTGTGCGTGCGTGTGTGTGTGTGTGTGCTCCGCTCAGTCAGAGCTTGTCATGCTTTAAAGTCTTGAACGCCATCACAGTGCGAAACATACGAAAGAATGAAATCTTTAGGCAGCAGAACCTCTAATAGTTTGCCTCTGTGATTCATAATAAGCTAATTAAAATACAATCACCTTAGAAACAAACTTCAAAAGCCGAGCCGCTCCACACGAGCCTCGTCTCCACATCTCCAGCACTTCCTTTCTCAACCTCCTTCGCTCCCACAGGTTATCAATGCATCTTTTGATTGTTGCCTCAGAAGGTGCTTCATTTATATTCCTCAGTAAAAGTGTGGCCCCCGCAGATGGCTCCAGTATAGCACGCCACACTGATCTACAATCAGTTTCCTTCACCCCAAACCCTCTTCCCTCAGAGAACAGCATCTACTGTCAGCACTGTGAGGAGACACACAGACAGACAAGACAGACAGAGAGACACACAGACAGACAGAGAGAGAGAGAGAGAGAGAG
>CM051504.1:12288241-12307017 GCA_028031935.1 Paedocypris micromegethes
CTTAAAAAAAAAGCAAATCACTAAATCTTCAGTGACTTTTTTTTCATGCCTTGCTGTAAAATAGGAAATTAAGAAAACAATGTACATGAGTATATATATCAACTATATATATCAACTAAAATAAATAATGAATAGATTACATTATAAAACAATGAAAATAATAATTATTAAAATAATACATGCTCAGTGTTCAACCATTTAAAGACTGTAAGATCCGGGAAAATCCTCTTATTAGGACTTTAATTCGTCAAATTTGACTTGCGTTGTCGGCGAAATAAAGAACATTTAGGAGAGCGACAGTGAAAGTGACGGACAGGAATTAAAGGAGAGGATGGCTTTAAAAAGCTGATGGATGAGAGGAAGATCAGACGCCAATATGAATGTCCTCATCCTGATGGAACCGCGGGGAAAATGCAAATCTGCAGTGGAGATTCTACACAAATTAATGTGAAAACGATCAAAACAGAGATAGAGGACAATCAGCAAATCAGCTCCTGGAATGATCAGTCACAGCGGTTTAACTGTAATGTAAGGTGATATACAGTATAATAAAGTAAAAGTCAGAGGTGTAAAGTACTTGAGTAAATGGACGTTGGTACTTTAGGTATTTTCGTACATTTTGTAAATATTTTTACTACAAGTATTTCTGGCTACTTTGTACTTGTACTTGATTGTGTTAATTTGTTGGGTCTGTGAATTTAAAAGTTGTTTTTTATACTCAGTACAAGTACTAATACAAATACAACTACTATGCTAAAGAGTAAATGGACTTGAGTTACTTTAGGTATTTTTGTAGATTTTGTAAATATTATAAATATTTTTGGCTACGTTGCACTTTATTGATTGCGTGATTTTATTGGTACTGTGTGAATTATAAAGTTTGAAATAGTCTTGACTACTTGAGTAAAGTGACTTTGTTACTTTAGGTATCTTTTGTACATTTTGTAAATATTTTTTTACTTTAAGTATTTTTGGTATTTTGTACTTTATTGATTGCGTGAATTTATTGGGACTGTGTGAATTATAAAGTTTGAAATAGTCTTGACTACTTGAGTAAAGTGACTTTGTTACTTTAGGTATCTTTTGTACATTTTGTAAATATTTTTTTACTTTAAGTATTTTTGGTATTTTGTACTTTATTGATTGCGTGAATTTATTGGGACTGTGTGAATTAAAAAGTCGTTTATATTTTTGATACTCAGTACATGTACTAATACAAGTACAACTACAAAGCTAATTAAACTAAAAAGAATTTTTATAGTTTCTTTACACATGCGTTGTACTTTTTTTTTTTTTTTAGAATAAATTGTATTACACATATGTATACATATTGAATATTTACAAAATTTACAAAAATACCTACAAATACTAGTTTGTTACAAATACTCGAGTACTTTACACCTGTGGTAAAAGTACTACGGGGTTCCATCATATTTCATAACTCATTCTGAAAATCTAAATATGATAATTGCATTAAATGAACGTAAAACCCATCTAAAGAAAATACAATTTTATTTTAATTTTTGTAGTAATTCAATTATTTCATCACACCAATTATATTAGCATTGAAATGGTCTGCGATAGAGAACATATATTTTTTTTTTATCTTTTCTCTTCTGAAGACTGAAGATCTGCAGCTTTCCACAAAGAACAACATGTTCCACCAACAAATTTAAACAGCGAGAGCACAAAAAAAGAAAAAAACACGTGCAGTTTCTTTTTTTAATTTCCCATTCCGGGTCTATTTTAAAGTGTCTCCCCGTCTCATTGCTCCACTTAAAGAAACCACTGCTGCCTCATAATAAGAAAAACAAAAGAACAGCAGACAATTAGTGCTGAATTGGACTTTTCTGAGCATCTATTTGCTGAGGTCGGACTTTTCAACCAGAGGCTTTAAAACCCTGAACAGAGCAATAAATCTCCCCGGCAGCTTCCACAGCTCCAGGAAATAAAGGTGAAGACAGACTTCATTTAATAAACACACATACAGTTCATTTAGTAAATAATTTAATAAACAGAATTCGTAATAAATTCAGTTTCTGGAAAGAAAAAAAGACATCAGCATTTCCGAGTGTCATCAAAAGCTTTTATTATGTCCGACGGTCAACATGAGACATAAATAAAAAAATTGAATGAATTGTTATTATTATTATTGTTTTCTGCTGAATATTCATCACATTTATTTACAAAAAGCGGCAATGCAAATCTGTGTGTCGTGACTCATAAACAGTTCCGTTTATATTCTACTCTTTTTACACTCTTAAAAAACAGCTTCAATGTTAAATGAATATTAATATTCAATATTCAAATTCACTTCATGAGAAGGTAAAATATTTCCTTCATGACCCTAATTTCAGCTAAAGTCAACAAATGTGGCCCGTGAGGAAACACCCACACACACACACACACACACACACACACACACTTTTCTCCTCTCTCCCTCTCTCTCTCTCTCTCTCTCTCTCTCTCTCTTTCTCTCTCTCTCTCTATTACGTTAATTTAATGCAATTATCATAGCTAGATTTCAGAATGAGTTATGAAATATGATGGAATCCCATAGTACTTTTACCACAGGTGTAAAGTACTTAAGTAACTGGACTTTGTAGGTATTTATGTACATAGTACATACTCTCTCTGTCTCTCTGTCTCTCTCTCTCTCTCTCTCTCTCTCTCTCTCTCACACACACACACACACACACACACACACACACACACACACACACACACACACACACACACATAATCATTGTGACGAAGCTTCATTCCGTTTTTGGGATTCTATACATCATCATTGATTAAAGTTTTTGACACACAATATACATTCTAAATTACAACTGTTACGAAGCAACAGTGTTTGGTGAACATTGAATGAATATATTAAAATGGATCACTAAACTCACTAGCTTAGCAGAATAGCATAAGAAAATCAAAAAGAAACGTGGGGGAAAAGCTTATAGTTTAAGCAGACAGTGTTTGATACTGTAAATGACTGTAACTATGCAGCTGCTCACCTTTGTTGTTCTTCAAACATCTGTAGAGGATTTATACACGCCAACAACAATAGTTTACCCGCAATTTACGGCGTAAACAAATATATTCGTGGGTGTTCAAAACAAACCGGCTCGTTTGAAGACGCGTATTGTCGCGCGTGCGTGATGTAACTTTTGGGAGAAAGGGGCGTGGCCAAATTAAGCGAAAGCTCATGCGCAGTGGAGAATTAACGTAAAACCGCGCAAAAACAATAAGCCTTTTCATCAGTGTTTAAGACGCACTCGAGTTACTTGAGGCATTTTTGTAAATAATGTTTTTATAATATTAATTTTTTTTTTTTACGTAAGAAATTTTGGCTACTTTGTTCTTGTACGTTGTTGATTGCGTGAACTTTATGGGACTCTGAAAAGCGCATGCGCAGTGGAGAATTAACGTAAAATGCGCAAAAACAATAATACGCCTTTTGATCAGTGTTTAAGACGGACTACACATCTGGAGTCAGCAGCACCTCTGGGCAAATCGACTAAAATGGCATTCAGGATCTATTAGGTGTCATTATTTTCACGCTTAATGTTGAGTGAATTCGGGCGACATGCAATCATTAAAACTATCTATTGATTCGCAAAAAGCCATTTCTTGAACCCACTAGGAAATGCAGAAAGCGCTGGAGAAAATGGATCGTTTAGATGTTTATCTGTAATGTTTTCACTGTGCAAATGTAATTGCTTAATCCGATGACCTGATAACCCGGACAGAACTGTACATAACAAACTGATGCTGTGAAACTGATATTTTCTTTCTTCTACCCATTCTGAGTTTATATTTCTATTCTGTTGTTCAGTATAATATAATATACTAAAAAATACTTCTTTGGAAGTAAAAGTATCCACTCAACTTTTTACTCGAGTATTGTACTGGTACAAGTACTGGCAAAACTACTTGAAGTAAAAAAATAAAAGTAATTCAAGAGAAAAAATCTCATTATAGGAGTGTATTATCATATAAAATGTAGTTGTATATAATTACACAATTAAATACCGAAATGAAATAGGAGTGAGGCGGCTAGCTTTTAAAATGTGAGGAGTAGAAAGTACAGATATTAGCAATAAAAAGTAAGAAGTAGAAGTATAAAGTAGGTGGGAAAAATAATTCTCAAAAACAGTATAAAAAGGCAAAAATCTACTTAAGTAAAGTAATAAAGTATTATTATATTATTATCTCTGAGGTGTAAAGTACTTGAGTAAATAGACTTTGTTACTTCAGGCATTTTTGTAAATAATGTAAATATACAATATGTACACATGTATATTACAATTGATTCTAAAAAAAAAAGTACGACGAACGCGTAAAAAAACGGAAAAATTGTCAAGACATTTAAAAATCCTTATATTTTTGATACTCAGTACAAGTGCAAAGTAGCACATAAATACTTATATATTTACAATATTTATAATAATACAAAATGTACAAAACTACCTAAAGTAACAAAATCTACTCAAGTACTCCACACCTCTGTATATGTGGTTCTATTCGTTTAGTTCTATCCCTACTGGTACGTTGCACAGATCTGCCGGAGAATAAATGCACTGTAATTAGAAATCGTTGGCTAAATTGCTGATGGGCCCAAAATGCTTCAGTCCCACTCTGGCACTAACGTCTAATTGCGCAATCATATGGATCAATTGACTCTAAACTGTTATTTCTTCTTTTTATCGTAGTGTCATTGTAAAAATGCAAGTCTTACACAAAGATAGCAAGTACTGGGTGAGAAAACAGAAAACTCCAGTGTGATGTGGAGAAGCTTGTGGCCGGTCCAGACGTGAAAGATGCTGATGCTGATGCTGATGATGCTGATGATGCTCCGCGACTCTCCTTCCTCCTGCCGTTTATGAGCCGCGTGCAAACACTTTCATTCCAGACGGGATTTGACTCCCACCCAACAAACACGCAAAATATTGATTTCTCGCGGGGGTTATAGTGTCTGATGGAAGCGTTCCTACACTTTCTGAAAAATAAAATTCAAGCACTCTCAAGGTCCGTGTTCAGGTTTTTCAAGCCCTGTACAGTTGTGGTATTTGTATTTTTAAAACTACGTCTAAACACAATCAAAATGAAACATTAGCATTTTGGGGGAAAAGTGTTGTGCTATAGGTGGGAAAAAACGGACATTACATTTTAGTAGAGATTACTAATATTATAAGCACAATTTGTATTCTAACTTTATTTACAGTAAGAGATTATACATCTGCCATTCTTCCCCATTTTTAGTAAACTGTGTTTTAGTGTAACAAAGTGTTACGTTGCAAAGGCGGGAAACACTGCAACAGTAAAGCTGCTGATGCTTCACACTTTCTGCACTTTAAATCAGACCTGGATCATAGTGATCAACACCTGTTTATTACACACTCACTTTATTGATCTGTCTCTCTCTCTCTCAGAGTCTGTCAATCAAAAGTCACGTGCACTTATCCAGACTCCACTGTAGAATGTCAAGCATTTAAAATTCTACCATTTTCAAGGTCTTGATAACACAATATTAAAATCAAAGCATTTTTTAAGGATTTCAAGCACTCGCGAGAACCCTGTGATGAGAGAAAACTAGTTGCTTGTCTATTTAATGGCATGTTGTACGTGTTCTAGTTCTCAAAGGTGGGAGAAATAAACATTATTAAATCAAATCAAATCAAAAAGTTTTAGTCACGTACATATACATAAATGGTCTGATATATAGTGAAATACTTTTAAACAGTCGCTCAGCTGCTTTTCACAATAAAACAAAATACAATGAAAAACAGTACAATAGCATGAAATGCGATATGAATACAATATGAATATAATAAAGATGTGGAATGCAATAAAAGAACAATAGAAATACAATAAAATGCAACAAAAATACCAAACAATAAAAGAGAATGAGATAGAAATACTTGTATAAATAGAAGTTCTTGTGGAACTTTTTACTTGACTTGACTTGACTTGATTTGACTTTACTTTACTTTACAATATTACTTTTGCATTAAAAGAGAAAAGCTGATCGTGGGGGTCAAAAGTGTCGAGGAAGATAAAGTGACCACAAAAATAATTTATAAAAAAATTAATTTATATCGTCTTTCTGCTTCTTTTGCCTGACCTGCATGAATACACACACTTGACACATGAAGTATCACACACACACACACACACACACACACACACACACACACACACACACACACACACACACACACACACACAAACACACAGAATAGATGTAAGAAAATCCCTATAACGTCGTAAGTGTCGTCCGCTGAGAAACAAACTCTTCAGATGAGGAACAGAACTGCGGAGCTTCAGGCAGATCTTGACGTTTTTCTTCTCTTTCTTCTTTAAATCCCGACACGGTTAAAGAAATGACCGTCTTCAGCCACTTTGAAGGGCCCTAAATGATCTCGGTGCCTAAATAATTCATAGTACTAATCCTCTTTTCCGCAAGCGCAGCACCAGTCGATGACTGTCTGAGGACGGAGAAAGACTTACAAGTGCAGGAGAGAAAGCAGGAAACGTGGGAATGAGACAAGACACAAACACGTGGTCCAACTACAGTATAGTACTGCATTACGTTTTCAATAAGTCATTCGTTGACTATCTAGTGCCCTCTAGTGGCAGCATGACAAATCACAAGAAATCACATGAAAGATGCAATTCCTCTGATTGATATCTCTATTTACATATATGATAGATTATTCATATCCTTTTTTTTGTTGTTCATATATATTTATTGTTCATATATTTCAACCTTTCTGTCTTCTTTAGGCTTTATATTAAAACCGTTTTTAACATGCATGTTAAAAACATATTTACACATTTCTCATACGTTAGATGTATGCATTTTGATAATATACCGTAAATCTAAATTAAAAATACGCATTTAACAATGTTTCACATAGATGCGGATACGTTTCTTCTACGTTTGGAACACTACATTGATAGTCATGTATTGATCAAATAAAATACTGTAAATTTGCACACCTTTATCTTTTGCTCGTTTGCCCTATTTTCTCCTTTTTTTAATTGTGCACCTGATAACTTTATGGATTTGAATCGACAGATAAAGTCAACATCAGTCTTACAAGACATTCAGAAGTCTCTGAAAATCACATGACCGTATGAATTCTACTTATAGTCAACCTAATGAATTTAAGGCTTGAATTTAAGCGTCTAATAATGTTATTCTCATGTTTCTCGTGATGATACTATGGGACAGGCGGCTGGAGATAATGTCGAATTTAATGTCCAAATGTCTAATTGTTAAACTAATGCTGTTTTCTTCCTCCATGCACGAGAGAGACACAAATAAAAGATCATAAAATTATCGAAGAAGCCTCCAACGTCTAACAAATGGGAAACGTTCCGTCCAATAAATGATGAAAAAATTCATTCAAACGGTTTGTGAAAAAGACACTTTATTCTCGCAAACACTGGCATTTATAGATATTTAATTATATACAATGTGTGTGTGTGTGTGTGTGTGTGTGTGTGTTTCTGCACTACAGATCCATGAGGAAGCGAGCGACTTGTCTGAGGTAATCTGGCTTGAGGAAGTCCTGCAGCTCGTCTTGTTTAACCCAGGCGATGGTGTTCTCATCAGTGGGTGAGTGTGTGTGACTCGACGTCACGGCTTTGAAGAAGAACACCTTGGCTCCGACACGACTCTCCGTGCGAACGTCTTTCGGATACTTGTACTTGTAGAAACCACACGGTGCGTTGCCTAGGAAAGACGCCGTGAGATCGCCACCTACAGGTTCAGAGGGGAAACGCAAGCTTTAGTAAGAGTCGGGAAACAGTTGGGAGTTTTAAATGGCATGTTTTATGAGTAAAAGTCCACAAACTAGCTGATAGAAAAGAAAATTGTTCCACATGTTCATGAAAATATAGGTGCTATATATACTAAATGTTTACTAAAGTTGCTGCGTCTGAGAAATCTGAATACGTCGTTAACTATGAACATACAAAATATATACAAAGATCTTATTTGGAAAAACATTTATTTTTCTTGAACTTATTTAAAAGAACTTTTCCTTCAATCCAAAGAAATGTATTCTCATAAATGAAACCTCAACAAAGAGAAAATTAAATAGAGTAAAATAAAATTAATTAATTAAAATTTGCATCACGTTTATAAGTAACAAATGGTATCAAATAAGCCGATTATCAAGACTTGAATGATCCAGTCATCTACTGTGTGTTTTGTATGAAGAGAGAAAAAAAAACCCATTACATAGACATTTTATACACATGTATACATTTATGCCTTATACATAAAATAATACCATATTTCCGCAAATATAAGCAGCGTTATGATTTTTCAAGTACAAAATAAACGTGTTTTGTTTAAATTGCATTCATTTTCTCCTAAAAATACAATGTATTCTTTATTTAACAAACCGAACTTGCGACTTGTATCATTTCGATATTATTTTTCTTCAACAATAGATTTAAAAAGTCGATTCTAGTGATCAGAACATAATCTCCCAGAATTCTCAGCCAATCCCAAGAGCCTTTGCTCTCAGGCGTAGATTCCCGTTTCGAGCCGTTTTTCCGACGCCGTGTGAAGACAATCATAGCGAAGGATTATCATCACCTATTTATCAGACTGTTAGACATTTCTAAATATTTAATAACTTAAATCTTATTTCTAACTTAAATCTTATACCTAAATATAATATTAATCTCTGAATATAATATTCATCTTATATAAAACGCAGCACAGCCAGACGCCGCTCTGTCTGTGTGATTGAAGGCCGTTGAATTGTTTGTGATATTGGTGTACGTGGCTATCTAGAAGCTGTTTTGACTTTTATTCTTCTCTGCGTATGTGCGGTGAAGATCTCCATACAGGATCATTTGAAATTGTTTGCCGTCTAAATTACGGCAATCACCACGTCTGTCTCCAATCTCCAGTCTGTCTTATCGAGAGCGAGGACAGGCCGAGCTTGGAGCTTTAATCTGTGTCAAAGGTTAAGAAACTTTTAACTAAGAAATCCTGACAGTTGTTTGATTATTTATATTAATACTTTGTTATAATCACAGCAATTTACTTGACACCAATAACCAGACAATCAAAGGAATAAAAAGTGATAATTATTTTACAGATTCACATAGTGTGCTTTGAGACAGATAAAACTGTGAAAAGCTTCTTAAAAATAACTCAGAACTTAATGTATGATTGACCAAAGATAATATTTATGCTATAAAACTTATAATTAGTGTTTAATAATGTTATTCTCATTCTCTCCAAACCATTTTAGCATGTCAGGGTTTAACACAATTCCGTGAGGGTGCGTACACAGACGAGGACATCAGGACTCAGGAGGGTAATAATGAGACGTACCGGTGATGGAGGCGAGAGCGCGCTGAGCCGTCTGCCGCAGGGTTTCTCCATCCTGCCACTCCACCTGAGGTAAAAGCCAGAGCTTCTGACCTCCGACCTCCCTCTTCACCAGCAGGACCAGGCTGTCGGCAAGGCAGCGCTCAGGACAGCTCACGTCCCTCTGGCCTTCTTCTGCAGCCATGAGAAGGAAAAAGAGTCAGAACCATCATTGCACAACATGTTTTGGTTCTACTTGTGCAAAAAAAAATGTGCGATTTACCAAAAGTACATCGCACATTTTTTTTTGCACAACTTTGCATTGTAAATTGCACGTTTCTGCACTACTTGTGTTTTTGTAAATTTGATGTTTATTTATTAAAGAGCATTTCGACTCATTAGTGTCAGTGTTAATTTTGACAAAGATTTTTTTATTTAGTTTTAGTCGTAGTCTTTCGACTAAAACTCAGATTCGTTTTAGTCCCATTTTAGTCATCTTAAATTTTCTTTAGTTTTAGTGTAATTTTAGTCGACTAAATACCGCAGCATTTTAGTCGACTAAATCACAGTATAGATTTGGTCAACGAAAATATAGGTGCTATATATACTAAATGTTTACTAAAGTTGAGAAGTCTGAATACGTCGTTAACTATGAACATGTAAAATATATACAAAGATCTTATTTGGATAAACATTTCTTTTTCTTGAACTTATTTAAAAGAACTTTTCCTTCAATCCAAAGAAATGTATTCTCATAAATGAAACCTCAACAAAGAGAAAAATTAACACAGTAAAGTAAAATTTGTTACAATTGCATTGTTAATTGCAATTGCATGTTATAAGTAACAAATGGTTGCACGGTGAAAAAGAAAAACTTCAATCTCTTCAGGTGTGTTGTGTTTCTGCTCGCACACGGCTACAGATCGTTTTTATAAAGTTGCGTTGAATTTTTCCTGCCGCTGAAAGGCTTCGTGTCGTGATTGTGTTTGCACCCGCCTTTCTCCACAAGCTCGGAATATGATTGGACGTCGTCACGAAAGGCATTTTTGTCAAGTTTTTATTCGCTGACAAAAGTGTCAATAAATGTAGTTCTAGTTTTCCTCCCTGAGCGGGAGTTTTTATATAGTTCTCGTTTCGTTTTCGTCAGGGGAAAAGTGTCGTTGACGAAGGCGGCGTGACCTCTGACCTTGTGAGCGTGGAGCCGGCTGGAACTGCTTCATCTTCTGCTCCCACGAGTCCTCCAGATCCTGCGCCGTCACTATCTCGTTTCCCGCGTAGTCTTCCTCATCCGAGTCGTAATCGTCTTCCTGTTTGCGGCTCATCCGGGCGGAATCTTCCAGAAGCCTCATCTCGTGGTCCGAAAGCAGACTTCTCTCCAACTCCATCTGCAACCAGATTCATCTTTGATTCGCTTATTTACCTCACCGACTACAAAATTGGGACGTTTATTATTATTCAGAATTATTTGCATTACAGGAGTGGTAAGAAAAAGACATTTCTCATTTGAAATAAAGATTTCTATCCACCCATCTATCTAACAACAATAATGATTGGTTAAATAATAAAAGCTGACTTCTCTCCAACTCCATCTGAAATGAGATTAAACCATCTTTGATTTGCTTATTTACCTCACCAACTCCAATCTCTCCATTATTGGACCTTTATTATTCTGAATTATTTATATTACAGCAGTGGTAAGATAAATAAAATCCTCATTTGGAATAAAGATTTGCACCCATCTATCTTTCTGATAACTATAATAAGGATTAAATAATTGAATTAGTACATAATTTAAATAATAGTATAACATTCTATACAAATATATTTCTATCCTATATATTTCTTTAAAATCTACGTCTTTTATGTCTATATATGTTGGATGTCTTTTACACGTCTGACTGTTTTATTGTTTGTTTACAGCACTTTGACAGACTGTGTTGGTTTTAAGGTGCTTTATAAATAAAGTTGAAGTGATATAATTAGTAAAATCATTTTAATGTGCATTTTTAAGCGGCAGTTAATAGAATATAACGCCTTTATTGTCATTTTATCGCTGGGTTATAGTGAAACTGGGAACTTCAGTTAAACAAAATATCGATCGAATAATGTAAAAGTGGATGTTAGATTTACCTCAACTGATATTTTCCACGTGAAATGTTTTACCGCAATTCTATGTAAAAAGCTTTCCTCCAAACCTGCGACATCAGCTCCATAAACTGCACTTCTATCGGGCTCTTGTCGTGAGAAAGCACCGGCAGCCGCTGCAGACACACCGCCCCGTGAAGAACCCACGGAGAGGCCGCCACCGCCGGCTTGGCATCGTGAGCAGCACGCCGATGTCCACCGGAGTAAACAGTCCGCACTAACGTGTTTATTCTCCCCGGTCCAGTTATTATCCTCCACAGTGGGCGACAGTGTCTGGTGAAGGGCGCCGCCATGTTGACCACACGTGTTCCCACAATCCTTTGCGCAGACAGCTGAACGGACCCGTCCATTGCAATATAGGGGGGCACTAAATGTTTGGTAGGTCGATGTGTGCGGATATTAACAAAACATTCGACGGAGTGCTATAAAAAATTAGACAAATAGCGTATGTAAACAAAAAAGGCAAACTTTGAGGTTGTTTGGCGCATTTTAGTTCGTTTATAAACAATTGCACTCCATCCGCGTCCTTCTTTCTTCAGCGGCAGGTGGTACGTTCCACATCGGCTCGCTCGACCCTCAATGTCCGCGACTCAACCGCCAGTGTCGTCTGTTTGCTCGTGTTTAAACCGCGCGGGTTGTAAAACATGTTTCGCGGGTTGAACAGTCTCTTCAGAGGCTCGTGTCGGAAACTCCTCACACCGCGCGAATGTTCTGACAGGATCAGGTAAGTGACGGTGACGAGCATCAGACAGTCTGTGTGTTGTGGTCGGTTCGTGTTTTAACTGTCTGTCTGTCTCTCAATCTCTCTCTTTCTCTGTTTCTCTATCTCTGTCCCCCTCTCTTCTCTAGTCTAGAGATCGAGCGCTCCTTCCTCTTCCTCTCTCTCTCTCCTCTTTCTGTCTCTACTATATATTCTCTCCCCCTTTCTCTTTCTCTCTCTTTCTCCCTCCGTCCGTCTCTCTCTCCCCTCTCTTTCTCTCTCTATATGTTGTTGTCTCTCAATCTCTCTCTCTCTTTTCTCAATCTCTTGCTCCTTCTCTCTCTCTCTGTCCTCTTTCTCTCTCTCTCTCTCTCTCTCTCTCTTCTCCTCTCTCTCTCCTCTCCTCTCTCTCTTTCTCTCTCTCTCTCTCCTCTCTCTCTCTATATATATATAATATCTCTCCCCTTTCTTTCTCTTTCCTCCCCCCCCCTCCCCCCTCTTTCTCTCCTCCCCTTCTTTTTTCTTTCTTCTCTCTTTCTCTCTCTCTCTCTCTCTCAGTGGTGGGAATGCTGGGCTGACGTGCAGTGCCATCCGATCGCAGGAGTCTGAGGTGGCACCAGGGGACAACAAGAGCTCGTCGGCACCTGCCAGAAGATGGAGAGAGTAAGAATCACGGAAAGAAGAGAAAAGTCTCTCTCGTGTGTTTAATAGTTTGTTTTAAGCTTAATTATAAAGAGTCCGTGAGATTTTCAAGCTCATATTCTTTATAAGTTTCCGAACATGTCACACACTCAGTGTGTAATGTGAATAAAAAAGGAATCTGTCCATTACAGATGAAAAACTATTCTCGCTCTCCACTTTTCTCTTCTTGGCCAGTGACATTTTTATCTCTATCTTTTCCGTTTTCTGTCTCACCCGTCCCAACTTTCTCCTCTCTATTGTCTCTCTCTCTCTATCTTTTTCCCGATAACTTTTAATGCAATAACTGTTTTAGTGCAGATACTGTCTTGCGTGTTTTTTCCCATCACTTGACTCGCAAATTAAATTGTCGGCTTCCAGTCGCTGTATTAAAATGCATGTCTGTGTTTGTGTGGCGTCTTTTTTCTCAGCTACTTGCCGCCTTTTCCCGGGGAGGAGAGCTCGCTGAGGTGGGATGGAAAGAAGTTCGAAGAGCTGCCGATTGCACATATCAAGGCAACGTATAACAAGTGAGTGAATGTGATTAGATTTAGGGGAAAGTCATCTTTCCTTTGATACGGGCCCGAAGAGTTTACTCCAAACTGAACCTTGTACGATGTAAAAAAAAAAAAAAAACTATTGAAAAATGTATAATAATATTAATACATTTTTTTTATTTATTAGACTCACAATGTAGAAATGTACTCAGCTCTGATTTGGACCCAATAAAACATTGAAGACTTTAAATCTGTGACTTTCTGTTTGCAAGGCAATTTCTCTGACGATTAGGTCCTTAAGAGTCTTCAGAGATCAATATATCACCTTTCAAAATATCCTTCCCAAGGTCCCAACAAGATTTGGAGCAAAAGGCAATACAATTTTTAAAATTGTGTTAAAAAAATAACCAGTTTTGTCAGTGTGTGTGTGTGTGTGTGCGTTTGTGATAGCAGTACACATTTTTTTAAACTTGTTAAAAAAATAAACTTTTGTGTGTTTGTTTGTGAAGGAAATACACATTTTTAAAACTTGTTTAAAAAAAAAACAAAGAGTTTTGTCTGCGTTTGTGATGCGTTTTAAGTCGTCTCTGAAAATGTACCTTTTTAGGAGATCGTTTTAAGTATATTATTTTTTTTTTTACTTTTTTTACACTTTTTCAGAATTTTTATTTACATTTTTTCCTCATTCTAGTCTTTGTAGAGTTGCTTGCAAATGTAAAGTGCTTTATAAATAAAATGTATTATTATTATTACTATTATTATTATTATAACTATTATACATTTCAAAATATCAACCCACAAAATCCTTTTTTTGTGACTGTTTTTGATTGACTGAAATTGACTGTTGCATATGTTATTGACTATACACCTTTTTGACCATTGCGTATATAATGTAAAATATTTAAGCAATATTAGAAAACATTTAGTATAATTACAGCAAATAATGCACACGATAGTTTAATAAATTCCTATTGGTTTTCCTCCAGCACACACATCCACGTCACAGACAGCGCCGGACAGTATATGGTCAGAACGTCCTGCGGGTCAGAAGGCTTCAAGAACGTGAAGAAGTCCACCCCGGTGGCCGCACAGACTGCTGGGATTTCAGCCGCTGCTGTAAGAAGAAGCAAAACTATGTTAATCAGGTTTATATTTTGAACGAACAAAGCATAAACTTGGTAAAAGTAACCTTGCTCAAAATAATACAGCATTGGCTGGTGTTGTTAATGTATTGTCCACTGGGTGGCGCTATATTTCTGTTCTACCAAACATGTACATACTGTATATATGCTGGTATATGTGCTGTATAAGAATATTTATTTGCGTATATATACAGTAAAAACTTTTATTTTGTTTTGAGATATTACTGACTATCATATAGAAGATATTGACAATCACAAAGAACTTTATATTTTCATGGACGCTTGTTTCCACCACCACCCGTCTACGCACTTCTAGTTTGCGCGTTGCTTTTTCGCCCCTTCTTTTCTTGTCATTTCATCAGTGTTTACCATGAAGAGCGTAATGACCAGCCCGAGTCACAGCGGTCTGCGTAATCAGAATATGACTCCTCACTGATATCCGTTCATTTGCTGTATGGACACGGCCATTAGAGGCTAAATGAGTCGTTTCGGCCCAAACTCCGAGTCAAAGCTCCAGCAATTTGTCGTCTTCCTTTATTGTCTATTAGGCTTCGTTAAGCTCAATGTTCAACTCGTCCGTGTTGTTGTTCTGAGCAGAAGGCGAAGAATAAGGGGGTGACGCAGGTCCGAGTGCTGGTGAAGGGTCTGGGTCCAGGCCGGCTGGTGAGTACACCACCCTCAAATACCGATTGAATTTTTACATTTGTAAATTAGAATTTGATGTGAGTGTGATTTCTGATTGACATCAGATGAGGTCCGGAGGTAGAACACGCTGAACGGATATTTTTGGACCAGGCTTTATTTTTTCTTATATTATTTATTATTTTCCGCAGACATCGTTCAATTTCAGACGTACATTATGTTGCAGTCTCGCATTATGATGCAATCTGACAGTCGAACTTCGTCAAATTTCGATTTTACAGGTTTGATCAATCTGTTTTTCTAGACACAAACTCGTTTTAAAATGATTTAAAAAATGTTTCCGCCTCAAGCCTCTTGAGTCCTGATGTCCTCGTCTGTGTACTGACCGTCATGGAGTTTTCCCACCTGCTTTGACGTCCTAAAACGGATCGACCATGATGTTGTGACCTTCTAGTGACGTCCGATCATCAAAGGACATTTTACAGTTATAGTGAAAATGTCGGAGAATAGGGCGGAAGTTCTGTCGGCAGCCGTGCGAGACGCAAGTCTTTACAAAGGAAGAATTTAAATGTATTATTTATGGAAAATTATGAGTGCGATGTTTAGGTTAAACGTGTCCCTTTAGTTATGACACGAAAGATTGATGGAAATTAGTAAATATTAATTAACTAAATAATATAATACATAATATTTTTATAATAATATAATTTTAAAATAATATAATAATATAATTTATAATATAGTAAATAATATAACTAGCAAAGCAAATTTAAAAAACTATGTTTCAGAGCTCGGGTCTCTAGAGGTTACATATATATTTTAATAAGTCTACAGTTTTTCCCTGCCTTCATTCAAATGACAGAAGCTTGCAATATTGGATATTGAGGCGTAATATGTAAATTAATGTAAACTCAACTCTAAATAAACACTTTAAATACTGTAATATAATTTTGTGTAATTTTACTTAAATTATATTAATAATAATATAATTACTTATAATTATATAAGTAAACACTAAACACAAAAAAAACACAAAAACTCAAAAAAAGACTTTTTTCAAAAAAACACAAAAAAAGTCAATTTTGGTCTTACGTGTAAGTGTTATACAACATTTGAAGGTTTGAAGGACCTATTATTTCTTAGGTTACACTATTAATAAAAGCAGGACGTTGTGTTTTTTGTATAAACAATAAAAAAAAAATAAAATGTGAGGCGCATTTTGCCTTCCCTGAAAACGTCAACTGTAACCTAATAAATACTCATCACTCTAACAGGAAACATGTGACTACATAAAGCTTAGAATGTCTGTTTTTAAATGTACGTGTACGTGTAAGTAAATACAGTGTTTTCTGTTTATCTAATCTGTATTAATGTAAAGCTTCGGCTTTTTGAACAGAGATTTGTTCCCAACCGAGAATTCTGACCAACAAGTTATTTGCAGTTGAAAAGGAACGGTTTTCCAAACCGAGTTTCTCTGCGCCTAAATGGCAGCAGGTGAAAACAATCACTGTGCGCTGCTGATCGTAATGAGCCGCACCTTATCACCAAACCGAAAGTGAAATAAACTGCAACTGAGATTAACGGCGTTAAAAATGCTAGACGCGAATAAGCATTTCAAAATTAATAGTATGCGTTAACGCGTTAACTTTGACATGCCTAATATATATATATATATATATATATATATATATATATGTATCAATGTAAATAATAATGTCCTTTACAATAAAACCAAGAAAAAAAAGCATCGTCAGATTCCACGACGCTGGAGATTTGACCCGCACCTCCATAGCAACGGCGAATCAAGCTGTTGACTCGGGCGCAGTCAGGCCGCACTTGGAATGATTGGAGTCTTAAACACCCACGCGTGGCTCCATCACTTGTCGCGTCCACACGGGGAAGCTGACCAATGGCGTGTCAGAGCTCAGCGGTGCTCAGGGGCTTTTAAGACCCGCGCTGCTTCTTTACCGCCGCCGTTTACTCGCGGTCAGACGTTTCTAGACTGAGGCGCATTTAAGTTGAGTTAATCCATCACGGAAGAGTAAAGACGTTTGGATTATACGTCTTTGTCAAAAAGTGACTTGTTCTTGATCTACTTGACCTTTGACCTTGGGTCTTTGACCTTTGGTGTTGACCTTTGACCACAAGACCGTTGTGGTGTTGAAACTAACCGGACTAAAGCATGATTATAACACAAATTTATTCATATCGTAGACAACTTTTGTCACTCTTTTATTACTTGAGGTCAGTTAAAAGCCTTTCGTTCTGTCGGTCCATCTATCTCCGTGTCTGTTTCATTATGGATTGTCTGTCTATCTTTTCCTCCCCACTCTCTATCTCTCTTTCTCTGCCTCGCCCCTCTCTTTCTTTCTATCTCTCTTTCCTTCACTCTCTCTATCTTTATCACTCACTCACTCACTCACTCACTCTCTCTCTCTCTCTCTCTCTCTCTCTCTCTCTCTCTCTCTCTCTCTCTCTCTGTCTCCCCCATCTCTTCCTTTCTCTCTTTCCTTCACTCTCTCACTTTCTCTTTATCACTATCACTCTCTTTTTCTTTCTGTCTGTCTTTCTCTTTCTCTCTTCTCACTCTCTCTGTCTCTCACTCTTGCTGTCTCTTTCTCTTTCTCTCTTCTCGCTCTCTCTGTCTCTCACTCTTGCTGTCTCTTTCTCTTTATCACGCTGTCTCTTTCTCTTTTTCTGCCTCCCCTCGTCTTTCTTTCCATCTCTCTTTCCTTCACTCTCTCTTTATCTTTATCACTCACTCTCTATCTCTCTTTGTCTACCCCCTTCTCTCTCTGTCTCTTCCGTCTTTTTCTTTCTCTCTTTCCTTCTCTCTTTTTCTGATCACTCTCTCTTTTTCTCTTTATCACTCTATCGCCCTCACTCTTTTTCTTTCTGTTTGTCTCTCTGTCTCTCGCTCTTGCTGTCTCTCTCTCTTTCTCTTCCTCCCCCGTCTCTTTCTCTCTATCTCTTTCCTTGCTGTCTCTCTCTCTCTCTCTCTCTCTCTCTCTCTCTCTCTCTCTCTCTCTCTCTCTCTCTTTTTCTCTTGCTCTCACTCCCTCTCTCCCTCTCTCTCTTGCTCTTTCTCTCTCTCTCTAACTGACTTGCTGTCTCGCTCTGTCCCTCTTTCTCTCCCTCTCTTTCTCTTTATCGCTCTCTCTCTTTCTCTCTCTTTCTCTTTATCGCTCTCTCTCTTTCTCTCTCTTTCTCTTTATCACGCCCTCTCTCTCTCTCTCTTTCTCTTTATCACGCCCTCTCTCTCTCTCCCTCTCTCTTTATCTCTCTCTTTATCTCTCTCTCTCTCTCTCTCTCGCTCTCTCTCTCTCTGATGTGGTGTAAGAGCTGAGGTGTATAAAGGTTGATATCAGCTGTAAAGTGTGACTATAACCTGCTGCTCTGATTCCTCTTCCTGCTCGTGTGCAGTCGGCCATTAAAGGGTTAACCATGGGCGGACTGGAGGTTGTTTCCATCACCGACAACACGCCGGTGCCGCACAACGGCTGTCGCCCTCGCAAAGCGCGAAGGATGTGAGGACGAGAAGCTCGAGGCTTTTACCTAAAGGTTGCTTATTGTGGGCTACACTGAAATATGTTATTTTCCTCTTATAAAACTCTTTTTTTTTTTTTTTTTTTTTT
>CM051504.1:12311688-12325979 GCA_028031935.1 Paedocypris micromegethes
GTGTGTGTGTGTGTGCATAAGTGTTTTGTGTTTGTGTAATTATTGTAATCTATCTATCTATCTATCTATCTATCTATCTATCCCTCCATCCATCCATCCGTTCATCCATCCATCCACCCACTTACCTTTCTTTCTTTCTGTCTGTCTCTCCGCCCATCCATCCATCCATCCATCCATCCATCTATCTCTACATATGAACACTTATTCAAAATATTAAATGAAAAGATGCTTCCGATTAAATATATAATTTTCTATAATTTCATAATACAGTAATTCTATAATTAAAATATTAAAGATGTATCAGCATCGCTCTCTTGTTATCTTTCTATGTTGTGAATATTGTTTATTCCTTTAGCATGGGATGAGAGAAGGAGCAGAAGTGAGATGAGTGATGCTGCGGATCCTCCATCTTCTTCTTCTTCTTCTTCTTCCGTTTTGCCGTTTCTCAAAGCCCCAAAAACTAAAGTAGGACAAGAGCAGGAGAATTAAAAGCAGGAAGTACAGCTCCGCGCGCGGCTTGAGTGCTTGATAATGGCCCGCCGTCCAATTATCCACTTTCAAGAATGTAGACGTATAAGTTGTAATTTTCTGTAATGACAGGCTGTGGACCCTCGGGCGGCGGCGGCGGGAAAAGCGTGTGATATGTCCATTGCCGAATATATTTTTCGTTTTTCGGACGGGAGATTTGGTCCTAATGCGCTGCCCTTCCGCAAATGTTGAAGTGTAATCCGCCTGCGGAACAGCGTTCATTCCGTTGCCGAAATATTTTCGTCATCGTCTTTGTCAACGACACTTTTTCCGTTGAAAACGAAACGAGAACTGGAAACTCCCTCTCAGGGATGAAAACTATAACTACTTGTTGACATTTTCGCAGAATGAAACGAATAAAAACATAAATGCCTTTCAAGGACGACGAAAAATACGAGCAGAAACACAACACACCTGAAGCGCCATCTGCTGATGAAACTCCTTTTTCATCGTGCAACAAACGTGATGCAATTATAAATATTTTAATTTTACTGTATTTAATTTCCTTAAATACATTTTAGGTTTCATTTGTGAGAATACATTTGTGAGAATAAATTTGAAAAGTTCATAAAAATTAAGTTATAGCAAAAATAAATCGATACATAAATAAAAATAAATAAGATCTTTGTATATATTGTATATGTTCACAGTTAACTACGTATTCAGATTTCTTAGATATTTAGAATATATAGCACCGTTGACTGAATCTATACTGTGATTTAGTCGACTAAAATGTTGCGGAATTTAGTCGACAAAAATAAGACTAAAACAAAAATGAAGACGACTAAATAGGGACTAAAACAAAACTGAGTGTTAGTCAAAAGACTACGACTAAAACTAAATAAAAATCTTTTTTCAAAGTGAACACCTTTTTCAAAAGAAGACGACCTTTTTTTCCACTTCTTGCTCGTGTTTTTCATTTTCGACTGTTTTGACTCTTTCTGCGATGACACACATTGGAGCCGTTTGTTAGCGCTAAGATAATCCGCTACGGTAGTTTACAATATCCCTGCAAGCTTTTAAGTATATTATGTGTTACATTTATAATAATAATAATAATAATAACATTTAGTAATAATTAAGTTTAAGTTAAATAAACATTTATGTCATAAATGTAATATAAATTCTCAATTCAGATTTCTCAGACACAGCAACTTTAGTAAACGTTTAGAATATGTAGCACCTATATTTTCGTTGACTAAAATAAGACTAAAACAAAAATGAAGACGACTAAATAGGGACTAAAACAAAACTGAGTGTTCGCCAAAAGACTACGACTAAAACCAAATAAAAAAAAAATCTCAAAAAAAAAAAAAACAAAAAGACGACCTCTTCTGCCGCTTTGTTCTCATCCCCAAATTTCCGCGTAATCCCCCCGCGTCTCCTCGCCCGGGCTTTTAGCGATGGTGCATTATCAGAATGGAAGCTGGAGATTAGTTTGCTCATTGGCTATTTAGTCAAGAAGCCTCGTGGCCACTTGAGCTCCATTTGGATGCTCTTACCTGTCCTGGAGTAGAGAAAAGCTCCTTTGTTCTAACGGTGAGGAGCAGGGGAAGATGCTCGGCCCGATGTCGCTTACACTCGCACACGCACTGAAGAGCAAAAGACCCACAACACAGCAGAGGAGACGCTTCCCTGATCATACCATGATTCATACCAGATCAGCGGCGAGCAATTCATCAGTCACACACACACACACACACCTTACACACTCTCTCGTACACTAGTACACAGTGTCAAGAGAAAAAATCACAGTCACACACACACATACACACACACACACAAACACACAGATCCTTACACACTCTCTCGTACACTAGTACACAGTGTCAAGAGAAAAAATCACAGTCACACACACACACACACACGCACACACATCATGTACGCAATCACACTCTCCCGCACACAAATACACACTCAAGAACAAACACACAGTCATACACACAGAATAGCACAACCACTCACACACAAACACACACACACACACACCACACCACACCATGTGCACAATCACACTCACTTTCTACCACACAAAATACACACTCTCAAGAACAAACACGCAGTCATACAGAGAATTGCACAACCCCGCTCTCTCTCACCACTCACACACACACACCCCCACACACAAAGAGAAAATAAACCACAATATATTTATTTTTTATATTTACGTGAAATATAAGTACCCCCCTGATTTTTTCAAGCACTATTTATATTAAAATAAATAAATTATATAAATATATATATATATATATAAATTTATTTATTTTAATTATCATTTCTGATTCAATTACATTAATATGTAATATTCTCTAAAAAATACATTTTTCCCCTTTATTTCACAAACCTAACTTGTGACTTGTGTCATTTTGATATTGTTTTACTTGAATGATAGATAACAGTCGATTCTGTGGTCAGAATTTAATTTCCCAAGATCCTTTGCACCAGTCTGGCATTCACAGAGCAGCTGCGTGAGGCCGGTCGAGCTCTCTGTTTATCTGACGCTGAGAATCGAAGTGAAGGATTATTATCCCCTGTTTATCAGACCCAGCGTTTTGATTGTGTCTGTTTCTTGGATTTTTCACTTCTTGCTCGTGTTCTTCATTTTCGACTGTTTGGACTCTTTCTGCGATGACACATTATACTCGTTTGTTAGCGCTAAGCTAAGCTAACCGCTCGTGGTTTGTAGTTTCTGTTTGTTGTAACATTAATGACTGTATTTAGTGTAATCTTACTTCTTCCAGTGTTATACGGAAAAATGGGCGCTTATATTTGAAATTGGCGTTTATAAGCACCCCCCAAGTTTTTGAGCGTCGAAAATTCGAAAATGGTTGATTCTATTCGCGTGAATACGGTAGTTTACATGATCCCTGCAAGCTTTTAAGTACAATATGTGTTACATTTACATCATAAATGTAACACGTCATATTATAAATCCTCACATTCGACGCAATCTTGGCACTTTCTGTGTCCTCAGTGTAAAAGCGTTTCGAAACGAAAGTGAAACGTCTGAATCCCGTTTCACAACCGACAAACTTTACAGCTTTTTTTTACATTTTTTTTCTTCTGCTGCGCCGGTGCAAAATCAGCCCGACGTAGGAAAGTCCTCGTGGCATCAGCGGGCTGAAGTGACAGCACCACAACAAACGCGGCGTTGTGTTTGTGCAGACTGGCATCGCTGGGATGACGAGCCGTCAACATGACAGATCTCAGTTGCTTAGGAACGTGATTCGCCGCTGACTGACACACGCGCGCCACTTGTAGCTCCTCCGTCAAAGATTCGCCGCTAAAAACCCAATTACCACCAGAATTTCCAATCCGGTGGCTCGTGGTTCCGTCCCTGGTCCAAAAAAAACGACGTTTATTTGACGTTAGCGTCCGCCATTGTGCCCAGATGCGTATTCATGCTTGTGGGATAATCTGTCATTCACGTGCAAACATTTCTCAAAGTACAGGTTGCTCTAGGATGCTTGTTGCTATGGTGACGGCTGGGTAGCAAACAAAAGGGGAGGCTGAGGGGGTGGGGGAGGCCTGTAAGTGGGTGACTGCCCTTGTGCTCTACGCTTTATTTTGTTAACATGGCTGTGTGTGTGTGTGTGTGTGTGTGTGTGTGTGTGTGTGTGTGTGTGTGTTTGTAGAAGGGGAATTAGAAACACACTTGTATAAATGTGTATTAAATAAAATAATTGTTAGCAGATTTTTATAGATGTCGGTTTTATTTCTATTCAACAATTTACTGACGTGTGTGTGTGTGTATGTCTGTGTAGAAGGGGGATGTGAATATTGAATACAAAAATGTTAGCATATTTTATAGTAGTTTATTTCTGCAACAAGAACAAAGTGATATGACTGACGTGTGTGTGCATGTATAAATGAAAATTGTTAGCAGACTTTTTTTTTTTTTTTAATTATATTCAACAAATTACTGTTGTGTGTGTGTGTGTGTGTGTGTCTGGAAAAGCATTAGGTCTTTTCATTGTACAAATCCACCAATCAAGTGAATTAACACAAGCAGGATTAAAATCACTAGATGTGTTTTTTACACAATTACTGTAAAAGAAATAAAACACACATGCTGCTTGATAATTAACAAATCATTCCACGTGACGGAAAGTGGCCGAATCACATGAGAAGAGACACAACATGCGAAGAATGTTAAATAACAACTAGTAAGTAGACTAATAACTAATAATAACAACTAACAATAGTATTTAACATTAGTGCATCGTTAAACCCGTTAACCCGATCACAAACCGGAACAAGATTGTAATCAAATATATTTCAGCAAGTGACGTGTGACTAAAAATGTCTGTCTGTCCGTCATCCATCCATCCATCCATCCATCCATCCATCCATCCATCCATCCATGGAATACAATTAAACGTCCTATGTGAAATGTGCCTGCCTCCGTTGGGCGTGTCGGTGACGTCATCCACGCAGGGCCCCGCCCCTCACCCTCACTGAGGCTGGCGAGATTGACGGAGCACCTGTCGCCTTCGAGACGCTCCATCAGAAGAAACGCAGGAGGATGGAGGAGGATGGAGGACGCGCGTGTCTTATCTCCTCGCCTTATCGAATGTCTGGGATCGCTGGACGGAGCAACAGGTAGCGCTAAAACCATCGTTTCACTCTCGATTTATAACGCGTGACGGTGGCGCGATTTCCGAATATCGGGTGTTTCTTCTTCTTCTTCTTCTTCTTCTTCTTCTTCGTCTTTTTATAATTCGCTTAGATTGTGAACTCACTCCGACCTGTTGATCGCCAGACGCGCGTTCACGATGCCAGGCGCGTGCGCGTGTGCCAGCTCGCACGTTTCTTGCTATTAGCGTACTGTTACCGTGCTATTACCGTGCTATTACACGCGATAATAAACGTCACGTGGTCTTGACGTGGATCTGATTGATTGATTGATCGATATTATGGGCATTTCATTATCAGAGCTGCTGTTTGGCATTTGGTTCCATTGTGCCAGTTACACACGCCTAGTCGTTTTTTACGTTAAACGTGACACGTGACGCGTGCAGATCTTTGAACAAATCTGGCTTTTTCTTTTACTGTTTTTTATAATTTTCTCATCACGCCGACTATCAATCTTGGTCTTTTTTTTTTTTTTTGCCGGCTGTCGAGACTAGTGATTGGTCAGATATGTAGGTTCACATATGGCATCGGCGTGAACGTACACACAAACTTTGAAGCTTTTGAAGGACGGCTCTTTTGAAGCCACGTGCCCTTAGAGAGGAGGAGGAGGGGAAAAAAAAGATCAAAACTTGATAGAATGAGCAGAAAGAGGGAGGCATTTGATGTGCCATTACAATCAGGCCTGAAGAAGAAGCCAAGCTCATCTCTACTTCATCCTCTAAAAGCCAGAAGTGTGCGAGGAAACCTACAAGATGGATTTCACCTTGTTTTTTATTTTATTTATTTATTTTTTTAGTTGAATTGAGTCAAAAAAGCCTTTAATTGTCCCACAGCGGGGAAATTTCAAGTTTTTCTCTTTAGAACACACACACACACACACACACACACACACACACACGTGTTTAAAGATGAGCCAATCGAACCGTTGAATTGAATGTCGCGTCTGAGCTGTTTGCCCCTGGGTTTTAACTCTCGGTCTTTATCTCAGAATGGAAAAAATTAGCCATAAATAAATGGGTTTGTAAAGCGAAACAAGGTTAAAGTGTCAGTGTCGTGCAGTAATGTGATCACGCCGTGTGTCAGGGTTCATTTCAGGGTCACGTCTGGCGTGATGAGGAGACCACCACATGCTTCATGTCCAGAGGTGGAGCGCAGATGTGGAGAGCCTCGCCTCGCTAGAACGAAGGTATCCCGCATCATCATCATCATCATCATCATCATCATCATCATCATCATCATCATCCGCTGTCATTCACTACTGTAGCAAATTAGCAAATTAGACTAATTAGATGGATACACACATGGCTGGAAATAATTGCATAATAAAAGTCTGACCATGAGTTTTGGGAGCGTCATTATAGATGCTGTTAATTCTTGGGAAAAAATTATATTATACTAAAATATGAATATTACGTTATACTATTTAATGGTACTTTGTACTTATATTTATAATTTATTTATAAATTATACTTTTTTTGCAGAATATAGAGGCAGACAGGTATCTATATCTGTCTATCTATCTAGCTAGCTCTCTCTCTCTCTCTCTCTCTCTCTCTGTCCACACATTTCTTCTATCTCTCTGTCTTTCTGTCTCTTTCTCTCTCTCTCTCTCTCTCTCTCTCATATTATATATATATATATATATATATAAAAGTATATATACACACATACAGTGTGATACTGTATATATACACTGTATGTGTGTGTGTGTGTGTGTGTGTATAGATGTATATATTATATTTTTGAATTGCATTATTATTAATTATATTTATTTATCTTCTAAATGCTTTATCACTATTGGTCAGTCCCATCGAACATCAATTCTCACGCAAACATTTATTCATCACTGACCACAACAAGGGTCAAAGGGTTCAAATCTGTATTGTTACTGTCATATTTAAATTGATTTTGGTTTTTTTTTTTTTTACTGTATCTTTGTATGATGTCAGCTAAGAGACAGACGTCCTTGTAGGTTTGTGCATTTTCTAAATGCTTAGATGATTTCAATTCCCTCAGGCCTTTATCGTCGCTGCCCAGTTAAAGTGGAGCAAATGATAAAAAAAAAAAAAAACATTCCTGCTTGATTGAGTGTTTTCCTCTGCTCCGCGTAATTAAATCTATAGTAGCCAGGAGCCAATCACGAGGCTTTATTAACGTCGGGCCCTTTTGAAGCCGTATTTCCCACAAAATCCCTCCGTTTATTGATTTCCACCGTTTGTTGTGGGGAAACGAAACTCAATACACACGGTTTCCTGAAGTGCCATCGGACCAGAACTCCACGCTTGTCCGCACCAACAATTCCGGCAAAATATAATCCGTCAATTCTCTCCTATTCAAGCGTAAGTGGCCATATTCAGTCTCCACAAACGGACTAATTAAAGTATTCTTTTGAAAAATGTCCTTTTTTTTTATTTCTTGTCGCGTTAGCAGTGGGCGACAATTTCTCCCGGCGATATTTCTGTTGTTGTCATTGTTTCCTCGGCGGTGAAATTGTCCAGCAAAGTGACGATTACGGCCATTTGTGTGTGTTCACGCTGCACAAGGACACGCCACACACACTTTTACTCAAGCGCCGCCGGAACATCAACTAAATGTAAGAATCTCATTGCAAGGACATGACTCCACGTGGCTTTAATGAAGCATTACTATTCAGCCATTAGATCTGCGTTTCAGAAAAAAAAAAAGACGGATTTTTTTTTTCTTTCTTCTTTTCGCAAGACTTTAGTAAATGGCTGATTGCATGCGGACGCGCAGAGTGCTGAGAAGGACCGAGCTCGAAATTTTTTTCGATTTAGCATAATAAATTCAAGTTCAAGTTTATTAACATGGCGCTTTTCTTAGTTCGAGACCAGCGCAAAGTCGCTATACGAATTAGGGACAAAAGTACTCTTTAAAGAAGAAAAATGTCCATTATTAATCTGTGCTTGAAAACTTGTCAGTGAAAAAATAAAACGTAATAGTTCTAATAAAAATATAAACAAAACGTAAAAAAAAAAATGTTGCTATATGATTTTAAACGTATCACCAGAGATACAACGTGCCTTAGTGGAAAAGCTTAAAATTCCAATCACAAAAATTCACCCCGCCACGTTCAGACAACCATTCTCGAAGAAATTTGAGTCGCAATTTTACTGTTCTCCCCCCTAAACCCCCAGAACTAGTTTTTCATGAAAATGTGAAAAAATCAATTTGGAGCTGTTAATTGCTGCCACCTTGTGATCAAATTATGTATTACAAGTGTATGTTTGAATTTAAAATTTTTTTGCATTTTTTTTTAATATTTAAATTAAATTTTTTTATGATTTCAATTTTATTAATTGTAAATTAAAATCTATAATCTGGCAATGAAAAAGTGTATCACCAGTGATACAAGACGCAGTAAAGGTATTGGTCAGATGCATATAAGTGGAAGAAGCTCCGTACCAATGTGTGAGACGTAAAGATGGGCCAAAGAAACAGAGGAGCATCTTCTACTCCCGATAAATCCAGTTGACGTGACTCGACCTTCAGAAAAACTCTCTCGGATCTGCTGATTGGAAATCCATGCGCTTCGCCAGCAGGTAAATGTTTTATGTTTTGTTTTTTTTTCAAATGTGCCACTTTTTGCCGAGTCTTTTGAAACGTGTGGACTGGACGAGGAGGAAAAGGTCAAGTGTGAGCAGATCTCTCTTCTCGGGCGCGGTGGAAGACTAGTGATTTTGTTGTTGTGAAGTCAAGGACAACAAGTCGCTGTCTGCCTCAGTGACCGGAATACACTCTGCAGTTTCTCTCTAAGCTCGTTATTTTATTATTGATTAGAATTGATTACACATAGTATTGAAACATCCATGTACGATGTGTTCGACCACCACGTGTTATATTATAATAAAGAGCTCTTTATTTACAATGTGTATGTCCTTTAATTTTTTGGGATTTAGATTCGCGATTTATTTTACCATAAATATACATGCAAACAAATATTTTTGATTTCATTCCTGTGTTTTTTTTTTTTGTTCTTAGTGTTTGTTGAATTGACTGGAATAGTTTTATTTTAATTTTTAATTTTAAAATCAGTTTGCTGAGGAAGATTTTTCTCTTTTTACTCTATATTTAAAATCCTTGTTTTTTTTTTGCTAATAATTAAAATACATTATTTAACCAATTACTATATTTAACAATTTACTTTGTTTTACTTTACACTATGCAATAATGATTTTATAATATCACGATGTTATGATAAAAATGACTAAAGCATCAATTATATTTCTCCAAAAACCAGCAAATTGTTTTTCTTCTTGCAATTTTTCTTGCAAAATTCCTTCATTTTGACAAAAAAAGTGTAACTGTTTCTCTCCAGACACGTCATGATTTTATTATTGATTAGTATTGATTACACATAGTATCCGACCTTCAAATAACTATTCAAGTAACTTTCAAGTAACTTACTGGTAATTGTCACAAATTTTACTGTTCTCCCCCCTAGACCCCCAGAAATTATAAAAAAAACATGTATTTTGTATTTTTTATGTATTATTTTTATTAATTATAAAAATGTTATTATTAAAAATATTCTATTATTACAAATATCCTATTAAAATTCATGTATAATATTATAATAAAGAGTTGTTGATTTACAATGTGTATGTCCTTAATTTTTATTCAAATATATCAATGGGGGTGGGGGGCGTGTTGAATATACGAAATAGTATAAATGGCCTCATGCTATTTAAATTAATTATTTATTTTGCCAAAAATAAATTCTCAAACAAATGTTATCGATTTCATTCCTGTAAATCGTTGTTTGTTTGGTTTTCTTAATGTTTGCTAAATTGTTTTTAAAATGAAACATTGAAATAAAACCCAGGTAAGGTTTTATTTCAATGTTTCATTTTAAAAACAATTTGCAGTTGAAAATGTTCTGTTTTTATTTAATAAAATAAATTTGAAGATCTTTTGTTTTTATTCTAATAATATATTTTAAATCCTTGTTTTTTGCTAATGATGTGGTAAATTTAGATGCATTATTTAATTGAATGAGTTACTATATGTTTGACTTTATACGATACCATAATGATTTTATAATGCCATGATAATGATTTTATGATCAAAATTACTAATACATCGATATTTCTCCAAAAATTATTATTTGTGTCATAGTCCTTCGTTTTGATACAAAAACAAATAAATCCTTTTATTTTCCTCTAATTTCCTCAAAGTTAAAAGAACCTGAAACGCTTTATTCTAACCGTGTCTTCTTATGAAAAGTGGGTGAATTTGATTGGTTGTTCGGGGGGTCTGCGTAGTGACGTCACTGCACCCCCCACTGAAAACGTAGTGACGTCACCGCACCCCCTGGCTCGGATGGGATACGACGCAGTGATGCAAACAAACAGTAAGTTCCAAAGTTACGCCAAACTTGCGCCAAAGTTGATCGACGTCATGTTTCTGCTCCGTTGTTCCGTTTTCTCGGTTGTACTTGTGGTTTAAAAGGCATCAGACGCGTTTTGGGGAAGAACTTTTCCAGAGTTTGCTAGCGGTTAGCCGTTAAAGCTAATCGGCTAACACGCTTTATTTTGCTCTTTTACCGCTACTTTTCAAAGAGGCTTTCGAGTGTTTTTCTATCCGAAATGCTTGAACACAACATGCACATTAATTCCTCCATTGTCTCGCTTTCTTTCGTGTCGCGTTAAACTTTATTTTGAAAGTGCACGCGACTTGCGATTTAAATCTGCGCGCTTTTAAATCATTTAATTCCCGAGTCGCTTATTAATCAATGTTTGCTGTTAGCTTCGCCACTTATTTGTTTTACAAGTTTTTAAAAATGTGCATTACTAAAGAAAAGCAATTCATATATTTAAATAAACTACACTGTATGTACCGTGTGTATATTTACGTTTGGTTGATGTATATGTGATTTTTAGTAAATCTTTTTTTTTTTTTTTTTCATTTTTACAAATCTTGCATTTTTATGTTCAATGAAAAATATACAATAAAATAGTATATTCTTATAATAATATAGATTACAGCAAAACAATGTAACATTTAAATGGCATTTTTAATAAGTTGCTCACAAGAAAGTGTAATAATAAAGATCATGTATGTTCTTATAATAATAATGTATAATATTGAATTTAGCCATAATATATCATTTTTAAATGTGATTTGTAATAAGTCCCTCACAAGAAAAAGTTTCATATTGAAGAATATATAATATAACAACTAAAACAGCCGCTCTTCTCTTAAAGGCACAGCGCAGAAACGGAGCGTCGCGGGTGTGAATCTATTAGTTCAGTCTGTTACACTGCTTTCTGTGTTCGATTAGTAATGTCTGTGCCGTCATTGATAGTTGTAAGTTACAATTTGTAACGAAACTAATGTGTTATACTGTATTGAGGTGTTTATGTACTTAAATATCTAATTCATGAATTATCACGGTATCCACGGTATTGCAAAATCCATATCGCGGCACATCTCAATACCGCTATTCACGTTAATACCGCTACACCGCCCAGCCCTAGTCTCGGACTAAGAAAAGCGCTATACAAATGAACTGGAACTTGAACTTGAACACCCCCCCCATTTTTAAAACTCATATAAAGAATCGACATTGCTCTTTTAAAGACTTTTTCCCACATAGCGTCTTTGCGTTAGTCTCGGACTAAGAAAAGCGCTACACAAATGAACTTGAACTTGCCTCATTTCCTGTCCCGCCGCGTGTCCGCAGACGTGATTGGCCGGTGAGCGGGGCAGCCATGAAAGGGGGCGGGCACAGTGTTGTGGAGGAGACGGCGGTGCTGGTGGCGGTGCGGCTGCGTCCTCTCCTGCCCAAAGAGCTTCTGCGCGGCCACCAGAGCTGCGTCAGTGCCACGCCCGAGCAGAAGCGGGTGACCCTGGGCCACGCCCGACACTTCCACTGCGACTTTGTGTTCCAGCACGACTCCTCGCAGCAGGACGTCTACACCAGCTGCGTCCACGGCCTGGTCGACGCCTTCCTGCACGGCTTCAACGCCACCGTGTTCGCCTACGGACAGACCGGCTCCGGCAAGACCTACACCATCGGGGACGGAGACGTCGGTGAGACTCCCTCTCTCTCTCTCTCTCTCTCTCTCTCTATCTCTCTATCTGTCTCTTCTGTTTTTCTCTCTCTCTCTGTTTCTCACTCGCATTCTCTCTCTCTCTCTCTTTCCGTGTTTTTCACTCGCTTTCTCTCTCTCTGTGTCAGTCTGTCTCTCTCTCTCTCTTTCTTTCTGTCACTCTCACTCTTTCTCACTCAGTCTCTCTCTCTCTTTGTGTGTGTCTCTTTCTGTCTCTGTGTCTCTCCCTGTTTCTCACTCTCTCTCTTTCTGTCTGTCTGTCTCTCTTTCTCTCTCTCTCTGTGTTTCTCACTCGCTCTCTCTCTCTTTCTTTCTGTCTGTCTGTCTCTCTCTCTCTCTCTCTCTCTCTGTGTCCATCGGGGACGGAGACATCGATGAGACTTTACCTTCTGCGTTTAGTTTATTTGTCTATCTATCCATCTATTTGTTTGTCTGTCTATCTATCTATCCATCCATCCATTTGTTTATGTCTGTCTGTCAGTATCTATATATCTACCTACCTATCTATCATCCATTCATAAATCAATTTACTGTTTGTCATCTATCTGTCTGTCTATCTATCCATCCTTTATGTCTGTCTGTCTCTGTTTGTCTGTCGATCTATTAATCTATCTGTCTGTCTGTCTGTCTGTCTATCTATCTGTCTGTCTATCTGTCTGTCTGTCTGTCTATCTATCTATCTATCTATCTATCTATCTATTTGTCATCTATAGATATCTATCATCTATCCATACATCCATTCATTGTTTGTTTTTTTGTCTGTCTATCTTTATATCTATCATCCATCAATCTATCATCCATTCATCCATCCGTCTATCCATCTCTTTGTTTATTTGTCTGTCGATCTATCTATCTGTCCATCTATCAATCTATCTGTCTAACTAATCATCCATCCATCCAACCATCCGTTTTTCTACCTGTCTAGCTAACTAACTGTTATTTACCTCTCTATATCTATTTGTCTTATATAGACATCTATCAACCATCCATCCAAACATCCATTATTGTTTATTCATTTTTCTATCTATCTTTCTGTCTGTCAGCTCATCCATCCATCCACATTATCTGTTTTTGTCCTTCTCTCTTGTTTATCTCTATTTCTTCTAGTATCTTCTAGTGTGTCACGTTTGTTCTCTCTCTCTCTCTCTATCTCTCTTTCTCTATCTGTCCCTCTCATTCTCTCTCTCTCTCTCTCTCTGTCTGTCTCTCTATCTCTCTCTCTCCCTCTCATTCTCTCTCTCTCTCTCTCTCACAGATATTTCTGTCTGTCTTCAGTGGTTGTGTGTGGTGATTAATCTAATCCCGTGTTGTAGCTGTGGCCTGACGTCACGAGGCCTGTGCGAGTCTCGATCTGATGCGTCTGTGCGTTTACACGTCCTTCTTCATCGCCCTGCCAGCCGCGTTTAGGGATGACGAGCAGGGCATCATTCCCAGAGCCGTGGCCGAGATCTTCAAGCTGCTGGATGAGAACCACCTCACAGACTTCTCCGTGCGAGTCTCCTACGTGGAGGTTTATAAAGAGGTGTTCCGAGACCTTCTGGAAGCCGAGACCGCCAGTAAAGACATACACATACGGGAGGACGACAAGGGCAACGTGGGTAAGGAACGCCAGGCTCACAAGTCATGTTCATAACTCGTTATTCATAAGTCATGAAACACGTCTGGATTTAAGGGTGAAAACACAGACAGAGTGTGACAAAGGGAGAGACAGAGAGTGAAAAAGAGTAAGGGAGACGGAGAGACACACAAAGAGGCAGAAAGAGAGAGTGAAAAGGGGAGTGAGAGAGAAAGAGAGGGATAAATGGAGGGAGGCAGAAAGAGAGTGAATAAGAGAGAAAAGAGAAAGGGAGAGAGACACCCGCACAGAAACTGAAAGTGAGAGAGAGACTAAGAGAGACAGAAAGAGAGAGAGAAAGACGGGGAGAAACTGAGAAAGACAGGGAGAAACGGACAGAGAGTGAAAACGAGAAAGTGAGAGAGACAGACAGAAAGAGAGAGAGTGTGAAAAAGAGAAAGAGAGAGACAGACAGAAAGAGAGAGAGTGTGAAAAAGAGA
>CM051504.1:12325997-12347726 GCA_028031935.1 Paedocypris micromegethes
GAGAAAGAGAGAGAGAGACAGAAAGAGAGAGAGTGTGAAAAAGAGAAAGGGAGAGACAGACAGAAAGAGAGAGAGTGTGAAAAAGAGAAAGAGAGAGAGAGTGTGAAAAAGAGAAAGGGAGAGAGAGACAGAAAGAGAGAGAGTGTGAAAAAGAGAAAGGGAGAGAGAGACAGAAAGAGAGAGAGTGTGAAAAAGAGAAAGAGAGAGAGATAGAAAGAGAGAGAGTGTGAAAAAGAGAAAGGGAGAGAGAGACAGAGACAGAAAGAGAGAGAGTGTGAAAAAGAGAAAGAGAGAGAGACAGACAGAAAGAGAGAGAGTGTGAAAAAGAAAGGGAGAGAGAGAGAGAGACAGACAGAAAGAGAGAAAGTGTGAAAAAGAGAAAGGGAGAGAGAAAGAGAGCTGAGAAAACTCAGAGCGGGAGTTTCATATAGTTCTCGTTTGGTTTTCGTCATCGAAAAAGTGTCGTTGACAAAAGACGATGAGGAAAATATGTCCCCAAATTTGCCACCGTTTCCCACAGTGCTTTGCGGCGTGAAGGAGTGTGAGGTGGAGGGTCTGGACGAGGTGCTGAGTCTGCTGGAGTCGGGGAAGACGGCGCGTCACACGGGGGCCACGCAGATGAACCCGCACTCCAGCCGCTCGCACACCGTCTTCACCGTCCTGATGGAGCAGCGGCGCGGAGGAGGCTCACGAGGAGCAGGCGGAGCGCCCCACGTCCTATTCTCCAAGTTCCATTTCGTGGACCTGGCCGGGTCGGAGCGCGTCCTGAAGACCGGCAACACGGGCGAGAGGCTGAAGGAGAGCATCCAGATCAACAGCGGCCTCCTGGCACTGGGCAACGTCATCGGGGCGCTGGGTGACCCCAAGAGGAAGGGCTCCCATATTCCCTTCCGGGACTCCAAAATCACCAGGTTCTCGTCTCATTCTTTGTGTCTTTGTAAGACATCAAAATATTATTAAGTACCGTATTTTCCGGTTCTTGTACGCCGACGCCCTTCTCGATACGCCGGGTGGTTTGCGCGCGAGACGCGGGCGACGTGGGCGGGTCTTTCGGGGGGTAACGGCTCAAGAATCGACATCCTCGCACGAATATTTCAATATATTTCTTTTATAATTTATGCATATATAATAAATAAATCCACGAAGCCGTGAATCCGCGAACATACCTAATAAAGAAAAAAAAATCCGCAAAGTCGTGAATCCGCAAACATACCTAATAAAGAAAAAAATTCCGCGAAGCCGTGACTCGAACTAATCCAAAAACATACATATCTGTGGCTTGCAAAACTCTCCTGGGAGCGAGACACTGCGTCCCCATCCATAGTGTCCACTGGAAGGGGAACTTTTTTTAATAGGGTGGATGCAGCTTGTACGCAGGTTCGGCTTGTTTGAGTTTTTTTTTTTTTTTTAAATAGAGCAGATGCGGTTTATATACAGGTGCGGGTTATAGTCCAGAAAATACGGTATATCAATGTAAAGGGAAAAAAAACTAAATCTCTTTACGTAGAGCTCTGTATTTTTAATCAAACCAAATATATAAAATTGGTATAATTTATAATACATGTATATACATTTTAATACTTTTTAATGTGCTTGCATTCATTTTTAGCTTCAGGCTAGAATTTGTATTTTGATTTCTAGCTTCCTTTAAATTTTTTTTATGAATTTTTTAATTCTCAAGGTATATTTTCTTTCTTTTCTCTGTCAACCATGTTATTCCTTTGCTATTGTCCTAGTTTCTCGTTTAATTAAAATGCCTCATTGATTTTCTGCTTTTTTTTTACATTTTTACATTCATCTCAAATTAAACCGTATTTCAGAGTAAGGTAAAATGTCTGCGGCCTGTATTCTATTTAGTGTTATTATAATTTTCGGTGCCTTGTTATATTATTATTATTAATATTATTATAATGTTCGCTGTCTTTCAGAAAGGTAAAATGTCTGCGTCCTATATTGTATTTAGTGTTATTATAATGTCTTAATGTTCGGTGCCTTGTTATATTCTATATTATTATTATTATAATGTTCGCCATCTTTCAGAAAGGTAGAATGTCTGCCCCTTATATTGTATTTAGTGTTATTATAACGTTATAATGTTCGGTGCCTTGTTATATTCTATATTATTATTAATATTATTATAATGGTCGCTGTCTTTCAGAAAGGTAGAATGTCTGCGCCTTATATTGTATTTAGTGTTATTATAATATAACGTTCGGTGCCTTGTTCTATATTATTATAATGTCCGTCCTCTGACACGCTGTGATGTGTTCAGGATCTTAAAGGATTCCCTGGGAGGCAACGCCAAAACCCTGATGATCGCCTGCATAAGCCCCTCCTCCTCAGACTTCGACGAGAGCCTCAACACGCTAAACTACGCCCAGCGCGCCCGCAACATCCAGAACCGGGCCACGGTGAACTGCCGGGGCGAGCAGGAGCGCGTGCTGGGCCTTCAGCTGCAGATCCGAGCGCTCCGACGATCCCTGGAAAACCGCCAGCGCTCCGAGACGCGCATTATCGCCCGCGCCGACCCCGACAAGAGGGCGCGACCCTTCGACCCCGACCTGCGGAGGCTGCGAGCCGAGAGCGCCCACTACAGGACCTGCACCGACTCCGCCTACAGGCTGTTCGGCGAGCTGGTGGGCGGCGGCCTTCTGAGTGGCGGGCAGCTGGAGCGCGTGAGGGCGTGGCTGTGCGGGGTGGAGGAGGAGCGCAGCGGCCTGAGCTCGGCGTCTGGGCTGGACAGCGGCATCGAAGACGGAGCCGGACGGGCGGCGCACAACCACCAGGTTGGCTCTTGCTCCAGGCGGATAGATGCAAAAAAGCGAACGAAAAACCTGAAGCGAAAAAAAAAAAAGTTCTGAACGAAAACGTATGCAAAAAAGCGAGTGGAAAAAAGTTTCGAACGAAAACGTATGCAAAAAAAAAGCGAACGAAAAATATGAAGCGAAAAAAAAAAGTTCTGAACGAAAACGTATGNNNNAAAAAAAAAAAGTTAAACGAAAACGTATGCAAAACAATAGCGGACGAAAAACCGGAAGCGGGAAAAAAAAGTTTCGAACGAAAACGTATTAAAAAAAAAGCGAACGAAAAATCTAAGTGAAAAAAAAAGTTTTGAACGAAAACGTATGCAAAAAAAAAAAGCGAACGAAAAATCTGAAGTGAAAAAAAAAGTTTTGAACGAAAACATAGGCAAAAAAAAGCGAACGAAAAACTATAAGCGAAAAAAAAAGTTTTGAACAAAAACTTGTGCAAAAAAGCGAGCGGAAAGAAAAGTTTCGAACAAAAACGTATGCAAAAAAATAGCGAACAAAAAATCTGAAGCGAAAAAAAAAAGTTCTGAACGAAAACGTATGCAGAAAAAAAAGGGAGCGAAAAAAAAATTTTTTGAACGAAAACGTATGCAAAAAATTGCGAATGAAAAACCGGAAGTGGAAAAAAAGTTTAGAACGAAAACGTATTAAAAAAAAAACGAACAAAAAATCTGAAGTGAAAAAAAGTTCAACATAAACGTAAGCAAAAAAAAGCGAACGAAAAATCTGAAGTGAAAAAAAAAAGTTTTGAACGAAAACGTATGCAAAAACAAAGCGAACGAAAAACCTGAAGCGAAAAAAAAAAGTTTTGAACGAAAACGTATGCACAAAAAAAGCGAACGAAAAAAAAAGTTTTGAACGAAAACGTATGCACAAAAAAAGCGAACGAAAAAAAAAGTTCTGAACGAAAACGTATGCAAAAAAGCGAGTGGAAAAAAGTTTCGAACGAAAACGTATGCAAAAAAAAAGCGAACGAAAAATATGAAGCGAAAAAAAAAAGTTCTGAACGAAAACGTATGCAAAAAAATTGCGAGCGAAAAAAAAAAAGTTTTAAACGAAAACGTATGCAAAACAATAGCGGACGAAAAACCGGAAGCGGGAAAAAAAAGTTTCGAACGAAAACGTATTAAAAAAAAGCGAACGAAAAATCTAAGTGAAAAAAAAGTTTTGAACAAAAACGTATGCAAAAAAAAAAGCGAACGAAAAATCTGAAGTGGAAAAAAAAAGTTTTGAACGAAAACATAGGCAAAAAAAAGCGAACGAAAAACTATAAGCGAAAAAAAAAGTTTTGAACAAAAACTTGTGCAAAAAAGCGAGCGGAAAGAAAAGTTTCGAACGAAAACGTATGCAAACAAATAGCGAAAAAATCTGAAGCGAAAAAAAAAAGTTCTGAACGAAAACGTATGCAGAAAAAAAAGCGAGCGAAAAAAAAATTTTTGAACGAAAACGTATGCAAAAAATTGCGAATGAAAAACCGGAAGTGGAAAAAAAGTTTCGAACGAAAACGTATTAAAAAAAAAACGAACAAAAAATCTGAAGTGAAAAAAAGTTTTCAACATAAACGTAAGCAAAAAAAAGCGAACGAAAAATCTGAAGTGAAAAAAAAAGTTTTGAACGAAAACGTAGGCAAAAAAAAGTGAACAAAAAACCTGAAGTGAAAAAATAAAAGTTTTGAACGAAAACGTATGCAAAAACAAAGCGAACGAAAAACCTGAAGCGAAAAAAAAAAGTTTTGAACGAAAACGTATGCAGAAAAAAAAGCGAGCGAAAAAAAATACATTTTGAACGAAAACGTATGCAAAAAATTGTGAATGAAAAACCGGAAGTGGAAAAAAAAGTTTCAAACGAAAACGTATTAAAAAAAAACGAACAAAAAATCTGAAGTGAAAAAAAGTTTTCAACATAAACGTAAGCAAAAAAAAGCGAACGAAAAATCTGAAGTGAAAAAAAAGTTTTGAACGAAAACGTATGCAAAAACAAAGCGAACGAAAAACCTGAAGCGAAAAAAAAGTTTTGAACGAAAACATATGCACAAAAAAAGCGAACGAAAAAAAAAGTTTTGAACGAAAACGTATGCACAAAAAAAGCGAACGAAAAAAAAAGTTTTGAACGAAAACGTATACAAAAAAATAGCAAACAAAAAACCGGAAGCGAAAAAAAAAGTTTTGAACAAAAACGTATGCAAAAAAAATTGTGCAGCTGTTGTTGATGCCTTTGTGTTTGTCATTAAAGGGTCCGGATCTGAAAGCAGACTGGAGCGGAGAGCGAGACGACTACACGGCTCACCTTCAGGCCCGGATGCAGCAGTTAGAGCAAGAAAACACTGATTTTTTAGCGGCTCTTGAAGATGCCATGGAACAGTATAAACAGCAGGTGTGTGTGTGTGTGTTATTACTCTGTTCACAAACTAGACACGTTTGTCAAAAATATCGATATTTCGATAAATATCGATACTGAAAAATCTGAAACGATACAATACTGTGACCCAAAAGTATCAATACTATCCACACTTTCCAATACTATCCAATACTAACCAATTTGACAAAGATTCTTTTTTTGTTTTAGTCCTAGTCTTTTGACTAAAACTAGTCCTAATTTAGTCATCTTCATTTTTTTTTTGTTTTAGTCTAATTTTAGTCGACTAAATACCGCAACATTTTAGCCGACTAAATTACAGTATAGATTCAGTCAACAAAATTATAGGTGCTAAATGTTCAAAATGTTTACATTTTTGGCTTGGAATAGGAAGCTCCTACCAAACTCATTTTGTTTTAATTTAACCTTCTAAAAAGCTTTCAAGTAGAATTTTTTTTTTATTTCTTCAGGAAAATCTAAAAGATAACGCAATTTTATTTATTTATTTATTTTATTTTTTCATTTATTCTCATTCAGACACTGTTTCATGATCCAGTCTTGTTTCCTATTTGTTTCTTAATGAATAAACCCGATATAAAAGACCCTGACATTGTTACAGTTTTCCTCGTGCATCTAAAATGGTATCGATTCTTTTCTCAGTTTTATTGAAGTTTTATTGAAGTTTTATCACTTTTCTCAGTTTTATTGAAGATATCACTTATCTTCTGAAGGTCTTGTTCTCCAGCAAGGAAAAGCAGCGCTGCTCATCATTTATAAAACGATGATATGCATTTTTACTGTCAGATTCCATGTACCGTGATTTGTGAGTTGCCCACTGGGATTAATAAAGTGTGTATTGATGTAATCTAATCTAATCCATCTGATCTGCCAGAGTGATAAGCTCCAGGAGCAGCAGGATGTGATAACGGAGCTCCACAGTCTCCTGGTGCAGCCTGGGGATGCGGTGCTGATGCTGAGGCAGAGACCTCACACCGCGCCCATTAACTCACACGGCCCGGACCCGGACAGACAGGTGCCAAAAAATGTCATATATGTCAAAATGCCAAAAATGATATGACATATAACAAAAATGACATGTTCAAGTTCTAGTTTATATAGCGCTTTTCTTAGTCTGAGACCAACGCAGAGTCGCTATGCCGAGTCTTCAAAAAGAAAAGTTGTCCATTGTTCATCTGTGTTCAAAAGGAGGAAAAATAGTCAGTTAAAAAGAGAATTGTCCATTGTTCATCAGTGTTCAGACTCTGTGCTAAGACCAGCGCCACCCAAAAAAAAAATTGTGTGTCTTATTTGTGAAAAAAGATTAGGAAATACACATTGAGGAAAGCCAGTATTATGGTTGTCAATTCATAACCTATTCATTTTTATTTATTATTTTTTTTACAAACGCAGTCTTCCAACTTCTGGTTTATTCGTATAATAATTATCTTCAACATAAGACAAATAAAAAAATGTGATTTTTATGGGTTAGAAGGCACACCCTCGGTTTTTTTTTTTTTTTTTTTTTTTTTTTTTAAAAAAGTGTGCCATATAGTCTGTGCCATATAGTCATATAGAAAAGCAGTGACTCAATTTTTGTCCTCCCAGAATTAGTATGTTTCAATGGGTCTTTATTTGCTCCAGAAGACACATTTCTTTCTGTTCTTTTAAGTAGAGTTGGTATTTTGAGTAAAAAATGCACTGAGCTTGTTTTAGGTATCTAATTTTTTTTTTATATTGTAATGAAGTGAATAACAGGTTTTGAAATGTGGAAAGAGGAGTTCTTATTTTTAAGGAAACACTCCACATTGTCCATTGTGCCCCTCTTTCAGTTTATTGTGTATATGCAATTTTGTATTGTAATTTACTTTTTTTCTTTTCTTATTTTCCATCATTGTGTGGTATTTCATTGTATTGAACTTTCATTGTTTTATTTTATTATATTATATTATGTGTATATTATATTATGTATATATGTATGTGACAAATAAAGTTAGATTTGATTTGTTCCAGGCTGGATTAAGCGCGTCAGAGAGCAGCTCGTCGTGTTCGGATCAGACCCCGTGTGAAGCCAGACCTGGACAGTACGAAACCTCTGATGAAGAAGACGACTACGCTCACACCGGCAGAGACAAACCAAAGTAGTGATGATGATGATGGTTTTGTTTTGTGATTCAGCTTGAATTAATCTTTATTATTCGTTTATTATTATTAACAGGTCCAGCAACATCACCTGTTCAAGGAAAGATGCTCCATCACTTCAGAGTTCTTCTTCTAAAGCCAGAGCTCCTCTTCCTGGCTATCAGGTTGAACACCAGTCGACCAGACGCACGTGTAAGTTATGCATTGTTTTATTTATGTATTTATTTTATTTATGTTGTTCACAGTAGCCCTATTTGTATTGCTGCGGCAGGTGCCAACATAAAAGCCCACCCTTTATTGGAATAGTCTAATCTAATTGGATCATTGGACAATAAGCTCCTCCCCTTTTGGACACTTTGTCTTCACCTGATGCAGCATGGAGTCTCGTTGGATCATTTGATGAGAAGCTCCTCCCCTTTTGTGGACTCTTTATCTTCACCTAATGCAGCAAAGTAAAAATGTTTAAATTGAAAAAATAGGATACGTTATTAAACAAAAATGAAGAAACGTTTGTTGATGTTCCTACAGATACAGATCAATTCCTGGATTTTTTTTTTCCAATTTCAGTCTGTAGTTTCACTCCTAATCTTTGCCAAACACTCACACAAAAATAACAGACACAATCAAAACGCTGGGTCTGATAAACACGGGATAACAATCCTTCACTTGGAATCGACTTTTTGTTATCTATTATTCAAATAGAACAATATTAAAATGGTATGAGTCACAAGTTAGGTTTGTTAGATAAAGAAAAAATGTATCTTAAGAGATTTTTACCGTAATTAAACCAGAAATGTTAATAAATATATATATTTTTTATTTATTTATTTATTTTTTTGTGCCTGAAAAATCAGGGTCGGGGTTGCTTGTATTTGCGTAAATATGGTATATCGTGGTTTTATGGGAAGGGTGGGTAATTAGTAGACCGTAATTACATTATTTGTACTTGAGTCTAAATTAAACATTTATAAACGACCAAAATTTAAATATAAGCAGAAACGTTACGGTTCTCTTGCTCAGTGTGGCCGCTCTTAAAGACACAGTACACAGACAGCGGAGCTGCTCGCGAGTGTGATCTATTAATCATGTTACAACGCTTTCTGTGTTCGATTAGCAATGTCTCAGTGTCGTCACTACAAGTCGTAACGAAACATGTTACACTGTATTAAAGTGTTTACATGCATGTATAAAATTTAAATTCATGAATGTGTGACGATTATGTCCACGTTATTGCAAAACACATATCGTGACACAACATCTATACTGGTTTTCACGTTAATTCCAGTTTCCCGCCCAGCCCTAGTGTGTGTCACTCATTAGTTTGTTCTGGTTTGCAGCGAACAGCAGCATCGGTGCGAGCTCGGTGTGGGAGAACGTGCGAGGTCTGGGGGCGGAGCTTCAGTCGGAGCGAGGTCTTCTCCAGGCGCAGCAGAAGATCAGGGAGCTCTCCATCACCATCCGCATGAAGGAGGAACTCATCAGAGAACTGGTCAAAACGGGTCAGATGACAATACCAGCATCCATGTGGAATGTTCGGAACGTTTTTTTCTCCTACCCGGGAAAATTTGCTACCTCGCGCTATGCACAACCTCAAACGGATAGTTATGCCTATCTTATAATGTACTTTTTGACCGTGTTAATTAGACCCTAATCCGCCGTAATACAATAAAATGAAGAATATAAAGAGTTAAGTTTACTGAAGTGTAAACATTTTCATCAGATGTTCACAAATCGTACACTTTGCGTAACTAATGACATTTCCTGCTCGGTGACTTTAGCCCGAGTCTGTATAGTTTTCATATCGTATAGTTTTCATTTCATTCAGGGTTTTTATCTAGAAAATCTGGTGTATAATAGCGGATGAACTCAAGCAGTTTCAGTGCTCGCAGAGTATCAAGACGCGAATCCTAGCGTTTCTATCTTAATTGTTTAATAATAAATATACATACATATGTAATCAAGGATATTATAATAATCATTACTCTCATTGCTCAAGTCGACTGCTAAGAAGGTGAAATGTGTAATAGTTTAAGGTGAATGCGCGCCATGTGAGGTAGCAAATTTTCCCGGGTAGGAAAAAATCTTTGAACATGGAACCCTAACAGCATTTAATATTTCTATTAACCAGTATATTCAGTCTATAAACCAGTGTTTTCTCTGACCGCCTTCAGGTAAAGATGCCCAGGCGATGAACAGGCAGTACAGTCAGAAGATCTCGGAGCTGGAAGCGGAGGCCGAGCAGGCCCGAGTGGAGCTGACCGAGGCCCAGAAGCAGCTCCAGGAGCTGGAGGTCCAGGGAGGCCGCGACGCCGCTGACCGCTCCAAAGCGCAGGAGTGCCGGAGGAAGATAGCCGCCGCGCAGAGCAAAGTTCAGGTCGGGGTTTATTCTATATGACGGAGCTCAGACATAAACTTTATAAGAGCCTCATGAAAACACTAGTGATGCACCCATCTCCATACCACATTTTCTGAAGAGCATTTTTTCAAGCGCATCTTTCACATTTTTTTTTTGTTTTCCTAGCCACTGTCGCGATCTAGCTTGCTCTTCTGCTCATAGCCCATAGTCTGAACAACAACAGCCATATTTTTTTTTCCCCCTTTTTAACTGGCTCTTTTTTTTTTTTTTTTCCCAAAATTCTTAAAACTCAAATAAAGAATCAACATTTCTCTTTTTAAAGACTTTTTTAAACGCGTTGGTCTCGGACTAAGAAAAGCGCTTTATAAATGAACTTGTACTTGAGCTTAAAGCCGACACAGGTAAAGAGTTAATCACAGTATTACAGAGTCCGGTCCGGCCCCTTTATTAAATGTTAGAACCCAATGTGGCCCGTGAATCACAAAGTTTGGCCACCCCTGAACTAACCCAAGCAGGAGATGTTTCACAGTGGGAAAAAACACTTTTCATCTTAGAAAGCGGGTGATTGTGAGGCGAAGGTGTCAGGAGGGTTGAGGAAGGTTCCTCTGCTGCCCCCCGCAGGTGCTGAAGCAGAAGCAGCGGGACACGGCTCAGCTGGCCTCGCTGTCGGCTCAGAGCGAGGTGCGTGTGACGGAGCTGGAGAGGAACGTGCAGAGCATGAGGCAGCAGCAGGACCAGCTCCAGCGCCGCCTGCGAGAAGAAAGCCAGCAGAAGCGCCGGCTGGAGAGCGAGATGCAGAAGGGGAAGCACCGAGTCAAGGTCAGAACAACACGCTCTTTGTTTTTTTTTTTTTTCTTCCTCTCCTCACTTTCTGTCCAAGGGGTTTTTTTTTCCGACATCTACACTGGCTTTAGTAATTTATTTTTGCTCCTCGCTTTTTGTCCAAGAGGGTTTTTTTTCCGACATCTACACTGGCTTTAGTAATTTATTTTTGCTCCTCGCTTTCAGTCCAAGAGGTTTTTTTTTTTTTTTTTTTTACCTAGCCTCTGTCGCATATGTGCTTGCTCACTGGTCATAGTCAAAGTCACTGTCTTATCACCAACGAAAAAATGAATAAAATGCATCATCTTTTTTACATTTTCACACGGGCACTTTGTAACCGTGTTGTTGTAACCGTGAAATCTGCCCTACATTGAACTCTCTCTACATTGTTCTCTCAAAGGAGCTGGAGATAAAGAACGAGCAGCAGCAGAAAATTCTGAAGATCAAGACGGAGGAAATCGCAGCCTTTCAGCGTCAGAGGAGGAGTGGAAGCAACGGCTCGGTGGTGTCACTGGAGGAGCAGCAGGTTGGTTCAGAAGGTCTTCAGCTTTTCATCAAGCCCTGCTGTGCTATTACCCCGCCATAGATCTCTCCACAAACACTACAGAAACGCCGCTGAATACAGCACGTAGCTGGAAACATTTCTGTCTAGATGTATGAATGTAGATTTTAAGCTTTTATTTTGAAATTTTTTTGTCAAAAATTCAAATGGGAGGGGGGAGGGGGCATTAAAATTTAGTAAAATTTAAAAATTAGTACGAATACTTATTAAAAGCTAAGGATTAAATTTACAGGTAACATGTAAAGTCATTTAATTTAACAAAAAAAAGCAAGGGGCTAGTTTAGAAATGATAACATTTATTTAAAATGAAAAGCATGTTGTTATGCAACATGCTACTAAATAAATACAAATTAGGATATTTATTATGAATATAATATAAATATAAATTCTTAAAAAGAAATGGTAAACGGTGACCGTACAACTCAAGTATTTTTAAGCCAAACTCTGCGTCTTTGGACAGCACACGGGCCATTAATAATAAATCTTTGCTATTTAGTGCACAATATTAAAATAAACGTAGCATTTTTCTCTCTTCTTGCAAGAGTGTGCTGCAGTGTGCTACTCGTCGTCCTGTTGGGATTTTAGGGGCCTTGATTATAAATAAAAGTTACTTGAGTAAAACTGAGCTGATGTGGGCGGGGCATTTGACCCTTGTGATTAACCCCTTGCAGTCAAACATAGACATTTCTCATACTGTGGTATGGGTGGACTTACCAAATGTGATATCGAGGCCGATATCGGTGCATACCTGATTTGACTTTCCACTATTATACATTTTTAATTATATAGAAATCTATTATATTGCATCATTTTCCTTCAGCCTCTTGTCAATTTCTGCTCCTCTGGTTATTAGGCTTTCATGTATCATTTTAATGTAATTTTTTTAAACAAGTCTTGATGAAAAATGACGTTTTTGATCGTCAAGTCTTTTAAAAATGACGTTTATTTGTATTGTCTGGAAGCAAAGTGAGACGGTGTAATGTCCGTGTCGTTACAAGTGACCGCATTGTGAGTGTTTCCGGCAGAAAATCGAGGATCAGAAACGCTGGCTGGACGAGGAGATCGAGAAGGTTCTGGAACAGCGGCGAGGCCTGGAGGAGCTGGAAGGAGAGCTGACCAAACGAGAGGAGATCCTGGCCAAAAAGGAAGCCTTGCTCATCGAGCGCAGCGGCCTGGAGTCCAAAAAGCTCCGCTCCAGCCAGGTCTGTGTGGTTTAAATACTTACTGTATGTTTAACATAATTACTGCAGTACTGTGATTAAAATAATTTTTCACCAAATAAGTTGTTGAAGGAATTACTGTTCATTTTTAGGTATTTTAATCACTTGTCAGAGGATTCATGTGGGTGCTTGAAATCCTTTAATGCTTGAATTTCACTGGTGTGTTTTCAAGGGCAAAAAATGTTTAATTTTTAATCTTTTAATGTCTTAAATCAGGAAAAAATGACCTAAAAAGTAAATGCCCTTATAAGTTCCAAGACACTTAATAAGAATCTATTTCCTAATAATTTCAGGCAGATATTTTTTTTTAATATATAATATAAAATATCTGAATAAATAAAGGATTTTAGGAGTATTTCGTTAAGTTTTTTTTTGAGTATTTAAGTGACTTTTCAGACACTGCAATTTGAAAAGTATTTTGAATACAAATTGATAAAGTAATTGGTAATTAATTACTTTTGTGACCTAGAGACCCGAGCTCTGAAATTATATTTCTTTTTTAGATGTTCTTCGCTAGTTGGGCTTTTACGAGCGCAATAAGTGTAAAAATGAAGCGCCATTTTTTTTACATGATTTAATGTTGGCGATATTACATATGTTATTAGTAAATAGTTACTTTTTTTCATCAATTTTTGGTGTCCTATAAAAAGGGACTCTCTTACCTAATCATTGCGCTCATAATTTTCCGTAGATAGTAACTTTAAATACTTCCTTTGTAAAGACTTGCGTCTCGCACTGTAGCAGACAGAACTTACGTCTCTTCCATTTTTTCTTAAAATATTCACTGTAAAATGCACTTCGGTGATTGGACGCCACTAGAGGGCGCTCTAAGACCCATGACGCATGGTGGATCGTTTTTAGCATGTCAGGGGTTAACACTGCAGGTGGGAAAATTCTGTGACGGTCCGTAGGGCTGCACGATAAACCTTTATCGAATCGATATCGCAATTTTAACTCGCGCAATAACCCAACCTCAGGATGCTGCGGATATTTACCCCGCCTCTGACGTTTGAGTGACACACCTATTAGCCCATCAAAATTGTTGAATCTGACCAATCAGAAATGACTGCAAAACAAGGGTGTATGTAACGCGTTTTTTTTTGTTGACGCGGAGCAAAGACTGCCAAGTGTAAAACGTGTCGACGGGCCGTAGTCTAGAGGAAACACAACTCGTTTATTTTATTCTATGACATCAGAGCACTTTTTGTTTTGGTGTCGGTGAAATGTGTTCAAATGCCAGTAAATTGCACTAGATTTGTTTTGTTTTCTAATTCACAGTAAGAGGTATTTTAAAATGTATTTTTTCCTCAGTCACTTTGAATGTAGTTTATTTAACCCTCTGTGTTGTAAAAGTAACAATATATTTTATTTAGAATTTTATTTTTATGCACTTAAAAGTGTCAAATGCTAAAAACAAAAATTGCATCGCAATCGCAATATTTTTCAGAAAAATGGCAATTCGTTTTTTTTTCCCCTCAAAATCCTGCAGCCCTAAGGGTCCGTACACAGATGAGGACATCAGGACTCAGGAGGTTTCAGTAACTTACTGGTCTCTTGGTGAAATGTGTTAAATGCCAGTTGAACAATCACTTTGTATGTAGCTTCTTTACCCACCCGATGTACTAAAAGTAACGATATATTTTATCTATAATTTTAGTTTTATGCACTTAAAAGTGTCAAATGCAAAAATCGAAAATCGCATCGCAATATTATTCAGAAAAATTACGCAATTGGTTTTTTTCCCCCTCAAAATGCTGTGGTCCGTACACAGACGAGGACATCAGGACTCAGCAGGTTTCAGTGACGTGTGGTTGCCCGCAGGCTCTCAGTCAGGACATGCTGACCCTGTCCAGCCGCATCGAGACTCTGGAGCGCGAGCTGACCGAGAGGAAGGGTCTTCTGCGCAGCGGCAGCGCTCAGGACTCGCAGGAGATCCGACAGGAAATCTCTAACCTGCGGCAGGAGAAGGAGCTGCTCCTCAAGCAGAGGGTGGAGCTGGACGACAAGCTGAGGCAGGGCAACCTGCTCTCCTCCGAGGTGAATGAGGGTTGTTCTCATTTTAGTGTTTAATAATATAATAAAAATAATAATTCTTTCGGTTTTTATTTGAACGGCGCTTTACAAGTCTAGTATTAAACATGTAACTTGTGTTTATTTATTTGTGTTTATACATGCATTCCAAATTTAAAAAAAAAAACTGTTACACCAAAAGGTAAATATCAAGTAATTTAATATTTGAACTCACTGGAGCCAACGAGAACTGGCGTGCAATTTTATTAATTTTTTTGTCATCTCTTTATTGACATTTTAACATTGTGACAAAATATACTTGGAAAATTCAATATAGATATGCAATCAGCATGTTGCAGTGAATATTAAAACAAAAGAAAAGTACCTGCTAGTCTGAAGGGTAAATGACAAATAATGTTAAAAAATGTATGATAAACAGTGTAAATTTAAATAATATTAGGTTAAATAATTAAATAATAAATGGTCAATAAAATGAGGAAAAAGACAAATACATTTTAACAGTGACTGAAAATGAATAATTGTAAATAACATACCACCGCTCAAGAGAAGTTAAATGATGTTAAAAATGATCAACGACAATGATAATATTTGTGAGACTGCTCATGAATAAAAAAAACAACTAAAAGCCTGAAACTAATAGTAAAATAAAATCTTCCCAATGTAACGTGGTAAATTTTAAGTTTGATAGTGTTGAGGACTGTCGTATTTTATAGTTTTTGAACTTGTTTTTTGTTGCGCTGCTGATTCCATTATTACAGTGTGGTTCACTCATCTTTGAAAAGTGTAAATAACTATGTACGTACTTAATTTAGAGAAACAAAACTGCTAAAACATTTTTTTTATTGAACTTTACAATTGGAGAAAATGAAGAAAAAATGCTTCCGATTTAGAACGAAAATGCAGCTTTACTGGTCAAAGTTCCGCCGCACATAAATGTGACGATAGTGAATCAAAATAATAATAAAAAAACTAAACCAAAATGTGAATCATTTCTGTTAGTTTTTAATGTGTATACATATATATATACATTTGCATATGTTTGATATTTTTGTCACTAATTTGACAGTCCCTCTCAGGATTTTGCGATTGCGCGAATTCAGCGAAACTCCGCGATTTTTTTTGCCTCTTTGCAATTTCATCCAATCACTGCAAATTTATTAAAATTGATCACTTTTTTTGATGCGTCGATTGCACTGTGACCAAATATATATACTGTATCTGAATAAAGTTAGTAAAATGATTATAAGTTATTGTAACGATTTTTAACTCCTGTAGGACATATTTATGGATGGGACCGCTAAGAAGAATGACGTGATTGTTTAATGCGTAAAAAATGATAGAACGCCGGCTTTATTGATGATACGCCTGAATATCGCATGCGATTTATTGCAGAGCCCCAATATGGTGTTCAGTTTACTTTGTGTCCAAGTAAATTTATTTTTAATGTGACAAATGGAGAAGCCGTTCCTGGATTTCACCAGCTGCGAGAAAAACACCTAGGCAACGTTTATCTGAAAGAAAAGAGAAAAATGCCCTTCATTCTGATGAGCAAATAAAATAAATTTAGCTGGAAGGCTTCTCGCAAAGAATGTAATGTAAACTCGCAACGAACACGTTTAACATAACAGGTAATGCAGTTCTGTTGAGAAAAATCGGTCCAAAAAAATCGCAACTTTTAGAAAAACAAAAAGACGCAACTTTTGGCATTTTAGGCCGCAGCAATCACAAAAAAAACCCCCCCGCGAAATCCTGCAGGGACTGATTTGATTCCATTCCATTTGGTACCATTTCCTCTGGTCTCCAGGAGGAACGGACGCTCTTCCAGTTAGACGAGGCCATCGAGGCTCTAGACGCGGCGATCGAGTACAAGAACGAAGCCATCACCCAGAGACAGCGGCAGCTCCGGGCCTCGGGCAACATGCTGACGCAGTGGGAGATGAACCTGATGGCCAAGCTCACCTACCTGTCCGCCTCGGAAACACGAGCGCTGCTCTGCAAATACTTCGATAAGGTCAGTCTGGGCCTGGACGTGGAGCTGTGATGCTCTGCACACTCTTTCCCAGTGCACGCGCCATGGTTACTTGAGTAAAAAGAATGAGTTGACACCATTACTTGCACAGAAGTGTGTTTTTACTCTAGGATGTACACTTTTACTCAAGTAAAAGTACTGATGTGATGTGTACCTGAAGTATGAAAATGCCGTTAAATGACGTTTTAATGGTATAGGACTATATTGTTATATTGACATGTAGCCGTATATAATTACATAGAAAACGAAGACACTTTATTCCAATGCAAACTGATAAAATAACCCTATATGCGCCAGTAGGGCTGGGAAATTGCCAAAAGTCAAAATCTCAATTAATTTAACATTTTAACACGATTAATGAACAATAATTGTATTTATTTATGTTTTTTCCCCACATAGTTCACTGACAAGTTGTACAAAAAAAATGCTCGCATTAAAAGTGAGAGATTTTTGAATAAAGTGTGCATTACTTGGTTTTAAAATAACTGAAGGAACCACACACAGATGTTCTATATGATTTTTTTTTTTATTGAACATCCACTACTGAAATGAAAGCACACTGTGCCTAAATCACACAATCACTTTGTTCTTGTAAAAAAAAACAAACTTGCACATTTGGGAGAATATATATATATATGCACATTGCACATATATATATTAGGGCTGTCAAAGTTAACGCGTTAACTTGTGCTATTAATTAAATTAGTTTAATCGCGTCAAATTTTATTAACGCTATTAATCTCACTTCCGGCTTTCCGGTATTTCCGGTTTTGCCGGTTTTTTGAGTTTCACTTCAAAACCATTCTAAGCTTTATGTAAGTTCTTTATGTACTTTCTACATGTGTTTCATGTTAGAGTGATACGTATTTATTAAGTTAGTTTGTTTTCAGCTGACAAAAAGAAGGCAAAACGTGCTTCAAGTTTTAGTTTTGATATTATTTAGTTATTTACTTAAGTAACTTAATTACTTAACTTAGTAACTTACTTAAGACACATAGCCTGTTTTTATTAAGAGTGTAACCTAAAGAAAATGGACACTTCAAACTTTTAATTGATGTATAACACATATTTAAGTCCAAAATTTACTTTCTTTGTGCGTTTTATCTCGAATAAAGAGTGACTCGAGTTATAGAAAATATATTGCAAGCTGAACAAAAATTGTTCTTAATGATATGGTAGTATTTAAACTAGTGTATATCTAGTGTTGAGTTTACATTAATTTACATTCTACACCTCATTATCCATTATTCCAAGCTTTAGTTATTTAATCGCGATTCATTTGGTCAGGGAAGTGTGATTAACTAGTTAAAAAAAATTAATCGTTTGACAGCACTAATATATATATATATATATATATATATATATATATATATATATATATATATATATATATATACACACCCTAATTTTTCACATTTCTAGTAGCGCTCGTCCGCTCATCACGTGACAGAAAAAACATGCCGCTGTGGACGACTGCCCCGCCCACCCAGACCTAGCTCCGCCCCTGTGGGTCCCTCTGATCAGACTGTGATGGTGTGTTGGCAGGTGGTGTCTCTGCGTGAGGAGGAGCGGCGTCTGCAGCTGGTGCTGGCGGAGCTGGAGCTGCGGCTGGAGGAGCAGCAGGAGCTAGTGGTGTGGCTGGAGGCGGCGCTGGAGCGGCAGCAGCTGGAGGCCGATCGCAGACTCACGCAGCAGCAGAAGGAACACGAGAGGAACGTCCAGCTCCTGCTGCAGCAGTGCCGAGGTCCACACCCACCGCCACGCCCCGAACACACCCGCCACGCCCCGAACACACCCGCCACGCCCCCGAACAACCCGCCACGCCCCGAACACACCCTCACAACACACGCCCCGAACACCACGCACACCCTCACACCCGCCACGCCTCGAACACAAGCCACTCCCCGAACACCCGCCCCACACCTCACACACGCCACGCCCCAGAAACACACGCCCGCCCCCACACTCACACGCCACACCCTCACACCCCCACCCCCGAACACACACCCACGCCCCGAACACACCCGCCACGCCCAGACACACCCTCACACACGCCACGCCCGAACACCCCACGCCAACACCCCACCCCGACCGCCACCCCACACCGCCACGCCCCGACGAACACCCGCCACACCCTCCACACACGCCACGCCCCCACATCACACGCCACACCCTCACACCCACCACTCCCGAACACACAACACACCACGCCCGAACACATGCCCACGGCCGACACATGCCACCACCCGAACACACGCCCGCCCCCACATCACACGCCACACCCTCACAACCCACCCTCCCCAACACACCCACCACGCCAACCGAACACACGCACAACAATCACACCCACACATCCCCAACACACCCACCACGCCCCGAACACACGCCACACCCTCACACCCACCACTCCCCGAACACACACACCACGCCCCGAACACGCGCCACGTCCAGGACACGCGCCACTCCCAGAACACGCGCCACGTCCCTCACACACACCACGCCCCGAACACCCGCCACATTCCAAACACACCCGCCACGCCCCTCACACACGCCCCGCACACACGCTACCTATATATTTTGTCAACAAAATGAACGCTGCTTCACGTCGTCCGTTGTGTTTCCAGAGCAAATGGACGAAGGTCTGGCTGGGCGGCAGCGGCAGTACGAGGGCTTGATCCACAACCTCAGCAAAGAGCTCAGCTTCTGCAAACTAGCCAATCAGGAGCTGAACCTCAAGCTGAGGGAGGTGTGCGGACCCCCGGGACCGGCCGGAGAGCAGGGCAAAGGTGAGAGACTAGGGGTGTGGCGAGACACAAGAGAACAAGACCAGATGTAGATTTTTCTTAATGCAAAAAAAAATCAATGATAAATTGAGAAATATATATGTAAATATATATCAGTATATTTGCTGATGTATTTGTTTTTCTTGATGAGTAATGACGTTTTACCGTTTCTTCGTGAGTTGGGTCCAAAACCCGTTTTGACCGTTTTTTTTTGCTCTAAGCTGAACAGATTCTTTATAAAGAAATAAAACACACGATACAATGATTAAAGTTCATTTCAAAAGCACGAGGGGTGACACAGACTTTCTGCCTCTGCTCCTCAGTTATAATCTTTATTCAGAAGAGAAAATATCGTAGACGTAACAAACTGTTACGCCCAAACCAGGAAATGTGTAGGAATCAGTTGCAGATGAGACACGCATCATCATATTTGAAGAACCTCAGAATGGCGTATAAGGACATGTGAGCAAAGAGACAGTTACGGGAAGTGTGCGAGACGTCTGCTTCCTTCAAGGTTTTAGTTCTCAAAATCATATTTGATTTGAGCAATAAGCACACACACTTAAATGTCAACTTTACATTTTTCATCTGTGATGCAAACTAGGGATGTACAGAATTTTCGGCCATTAAGTGCGGCCATTAAATTTTCGGTTTTCGGCCGAAACACTTTTATCACTGATTTGTTCAGTGAAATCCTGCAAGAAAGTACCTCCAATAATGCTAGTACGTAGTCTATTTTGTTTTAGGCTACTTTATATGTGACATATTGTATATTTCTGCAAGATGTATATTTTTTATTTTTATTTTATTGAAATACAGTCTCAAATCGTTCTCAAATGTCAGTCAGATGACAAGCTCAACAGAAACCTATTCATACTATTATTAAGACCTGCAGAGAAAATGTTTTTTTCCTTTGCACTTGTTCTGAATGCACTTTACACTTAAATGCAATTTACGAGGAACTTTTAATTTCACAACATTTCAGCAGGCCAGTAGGTCAAGCTAAACATTTTAGTTTGAATTATAGTTTATACTCTTGAGTGTAGCATTTTACTTGATAAATATTTGCATATTTGTAACACATTTTTTTCATGTATTCTTTGAATCTTCATTATTAATGTATGCATTTGCAATGCCTTAGTTTTAGCAAAGTTAGTGCACCATCATAGCAATAAACGCAATTTTTTCGGTGTTTCGGTTTTCGGCCTAGGCTTTCCTCTTTTTCGGTTTCGGCCCAGAATTTAAATTTCGGTGCATGGCTAATTCAAACGCACTCGATATGAAACGTCCAAGGCGTATTTTCCTTCAGGCTGGACTGCTGAGGACCCGGGGAAGTCTGCGTCGGGGCTGGTGAACGCTCCTCTTCCTCCCTCGTGGAGACGCTCCTCTCTTCCCACAGACGAGCCCAGCACCAACCACAGACCAGTCCAGCGCTCCAGACCCAGACCAGACCTCAGGAGATCCAGCCTGAGCTCCACCATCATCGACGTGCGCAAGATCCCCCTGTAGCCACCCTTCATGTACATAACGCACTCATGTTCGGCTGAAGGCCACGCAATCTTCTTTATATTATTGTGTATTATAATCTGCCAGTAGGTTTTTAAACTTGTCATTTTGGACTCTATTTTAAGGAACATCTTGTGAGTAATTAAATGCGTCTTCAAGTCGTTGTCCGTGCTTTATATTACAATACAAACATCAAGATTGTTTAGTGGTTACGGTTGTTGCCTCAGGTCATTAATATACAGTCAAATCTTTAACTTCATCTTGTCTGATTATTACTGGATAGTTCCAAAATAAGTCAATGGAATTATTGTGACCCTCAATCATTTAATTGTAACGCTTCACTTAATTAATTTATTGAATAGTTGTCAACGTAATAAACAATAGTCAACGTTTGACTGGGATATAAGGCTATACTAAGACATAAATTAGCATTTTGACATAAGGCTATACTAAGACATAAATTTGTATTTTGACATAAGGCTATACTAAGACATAAAATTGTATTTTGACATAAGGCTATACTAAAACAATTTTATTTTTACTTAAGGCTATACTAAGACATAAATTAGCATTTTGACATAAGGCTATACTAAGACATAAAATTGTATTTTGACATAAGGTTATACTAAGACATAAAATTGTATTTTGACATAAGGCTATACTAAAACAATTTTTTTTTTACATAAGGCTATACTAAGACATAAATTAGCAGTTTGACATTATATACTAAGACATACATTTGTAGTTTGACATAAGGCTATACTAAGACAAAAATGTGTATTTTGACACAAGGCTATACTAAGACAAATTAGCATTTTGACATAAGGCTATACTAAGACATAAAAATATTTTGACATAAGGCTATATTAAGACATAAATTAGCATTTTGACTTAAGTCTATAATAAGACAACATTTTTTGACATAAGGCTATACTAAGACATAAAATTGTATTTTGACATAAGTCTATAATAAGACAACATTTTTTGACATAAGGCTATACTAAGACATAAATTAGCATTTTGACATAAGTCTATAATAAGACATACATTTGTAATTTGACATAAGGCTATACTAAGACATAACATTTTTTCGACGTAAGGCTATAGTAAGACGTA